>VYVB01000608.1:0-106851 GCA_009761775.1 Ficus carica
ATAACCAAACTCTTGCCAATCTTGCTTGAACCAAAACCGGTTTTTGAGTGTGTAAAAGAGGAAGATTTGCAGCCAAGATTGAAGAGGAATTGAGTGGAAGGATCGCTTTTGGTGGAAGGAAAGCAAGGAAAGAAAACCTTGGAAGGTTGGATACCCATTTTTGTTCCTAGAGTCGGTTTTGGAGGCTAAGGAGGAAGAGAGGAAAAAGTTTGTGGAACCAAGGGGGATTAGGGTTTTTAGGTTTTAGTCTACTGCTTTGAGCAGCCAACAAAAGCTCAAAAAAAATTTGGTACCTATCTTAGCCAAGAAGGCCGAAAATAGGTGGAAGAAGAGCAAGGGAACAAGCCAAGGTTTTGGCCAGTTTTGGGAGCTGTTTTGGCCAGTTTTTGGGGAGCTTTGGTGGCTGATTTTCAAGGCAAAGGAGGCTGCAAAGGTTGGACCATTTTGGGCAAGAAAAAACCGGCAGCTAAGGGAGGAGCAAAGGGAAGATCAACCAAGTCAAATTCTTGATCCAAAACAAGGTACCAAACCCTTGATTCCAAGCTTTTAGTTAAATTTCAATGGAAGAAATTTAAATGTATTAAAGCCTTGGTTGTATTGAGCATAAGCTCATTGGTTTCTCTTGCTGCCCTAGCTTAGAAATTAGGGTTTGTGCTTGAAAATTTAAGGTTATGTGGTGGTTGTTAATATGCATGCTAGGTATTGTTGTTTTGTTTAGATTTTTGTATATGGTGTAAAATGTTTATGTTAATATGTTTGTTGAATGTTAAACGTTAGAAACGTCCCTGCATGTTTGAATTAGGCTCCCGACGTGTTCGGTTGAGGTAGGGTGAACGTAATATGACGTTAGCGAAATCGAAACCGAAAAATGGCCTTCTCGGGTAGGGTTTGCCCAGTCTCGGGAAAAGCAATTTTTGGGGCCCTTAGAGGCCGAAATAGGAGAAACTCAAAACACTGAAAGTTGTAGATTAGGGTTTTTTCCTATGGGGATACGTGAGCAGTTTTTCAAAATAAAGCTCCAATGGCCTTGATTTTCTGCAAAAAAAACCGAGCTTGACCTGCCCAGGAGCCATACACGACCAGAGTTGGTTCAACGCAGATTTTGGACAGGTTAATGTCCAAACTGGATTTTATGTAAAACACGAAAGTTGTAGGGTTCTGTGATAGCTAAAACTTTCGTGAAGACAATTTTTCCAAAATCGGCTTAGATTTTTAAATGAAATTGAATTTTAAAGATGGTACTAGAAATGGGGAGATTTCTGTACAAATATTTACAAATGGTTCAGAAAATGGTGTTTTTGTGTTTTAAAATGATTAATTGGCATTATAAAACTGTTCCAAAGGCAGTTTTTAATAGTTGATGATTTTTACAATTTTACCTTATGATTTTCTAAATTTTTAAAATTAAATTAAAAAAAAGGGGGATTTAATACCAAAAACATAAGGTTTTCTAAAAAGAAAACACAAATGAATTTTTGGGATTTAAAGTCAGAAATAATAATCCGAGTAGGATAGACTTAAACCTTCGGGTTACTTAAAGTAACCAAGTAGGTTCACGTAACGCAAAGTAAGGAAATATAACTACGGTTATATAAGAATGTTGGTTTACCAACAGTTCTAATCCTTACTCTTTTTGTTGATAACAGAATACGATACGCAACGGTGTCCAGCAAGCTTGAGC
Organism: Ficus carica; assembly: GCA_009761775.1. Classification (NCBI taxonomy): domain Eukaryota; kingdom Viridiplantae; phylum Streptophyta; class Magnoliopsida; order Rosales; family Moraceae; genus Ficus; species Ficus carica. The sequence goes on from VYVB01000608.1 coordinate 1,682, forward strand.
TTATAACTGGACACAGCAGTTTTAAACAAGGTAAGTACAACCACCGCCTACAGCATAGGCTTTGATTTGATACTTGCCTAAGTATGCTTTAAATGTATGCTTTATTGTATGTTCTGTAGTGTTGCTTTGCTGTGTTATTATATGCCATGTTAATTACATGTTTTATATTAGGTGTTAAGGAAAGTTTTATGCTATGTTTTATGTGCAAAATGCTATGTTTAAGTATATGTCATGAAATGTTAGAAACATGTTAAGATTAAGCATGCTATGATTTAGTTATGTGAAACATCATGAAGTATGTTCACCACTAATAAGAATGAAATCAAGTATAAGATAAGGAATGACATGAAAATAAGTAAGTTACCTGTGTCGTACCGACCCGCGTAAGGTCGGGTTGGACTATGGATTGAGTTGGAAAAAGATTGGCCACCCCAACCAATTCATAGTCGCGCGCCCGGTACGAACACTTATAGGGCCCATATGTTAAGTTAAGTTAAGTAAGCAAGTTATGTACAATAAGAAAGAATAAGAAAGCATAATTGGCTCATGCATATGTAGGATAAGTTACGCTAAGTTAAGTTAAGTAATGCTATGCTATGCTATGCTTAGTTTATGTTAGTTAGATATATTATTTTGTGTTGTGTCGCGGTATAGGATAGTTGTACTTGCTGAGCGAAAGCTCACTGTCTTACGTTTATGCTGTAGGTAAGCAACTTGCCAGCAATTGATGATGCAAGATGGAGAGGCGAGGCTTGGCGGACTGTGAACCGTGGGAAATGTAGAACCGCTATGCGTTTTGAATTTATTTTATTTACGTTTATTAAGTTGCGATATGCTAAACAACTATTGCCTATTAATTGTTATATTTTACGTACGCTCTCGTGTGCGAGTCACACTGCAAAAAAAAAAAAAAAAAAAAAAAAAAAAAAAAAAAATTTCCTCTTTTTGTCAATTAAGTATGTATGAATTATATGTAAGTATGCATGGTAACGGCCTGTGCTAGGCGGGTCGTTACACTTTAGGTCAACTTTGACTTCTTAGGTCAAACTTTGACCAACATGAAATCATGAAATTTTCTACCCTTTTTACTCAAAAGGTCACATACTTGGCTAAGCAATCATTTTTGAGTCTCGTAAAATCATGAGAACTCATAAATTCAATAAAAACCCTGATCATGCTTTTTCATGAATATCTTCGTGGTACTGCATAAGTTTCTTTATAATAAATCGTAATGTCATAAAAAAAAAATTCAGTTATTACAAAGAAGGTCCTCCTAGAGATCAAGAAATCCTTTAACGACCCCGACATCTTCGTCTCGTGGGACCTGAAAACCGACTGCTGCAACTGGACCTTCATTATCTGCGACAACAACAACTGCGTTGGTGAGCTCGTAGTTGCAGACGTGGACTGCGATCTTGTGGGACCAATCTCGTCGGAAGTTGGTGACCTTACATACCTCCTATGGCTCGGCTTCGCAGATTGCGCCAACATAACAGGAACCATACCACCAACCATCGCCAAGCTCAATAACCTCGAGGCACTTTCTATCAGAAACAAATCTTATTTGATGTTAAGACTTATCTATTGAGTTCTCATACTAAAAAAGATATTTTGTCTAAATTTTTCCTATAAAAAGTTAAACAGTCTGATTTTTATCTAACTAAAAAGTTTATGTCAAATCCTTGATACTGCATTTCTATATGCAGAAGAATTCTGTCTAGATTACTCCAAGACTGCTAATTCCCATACTGCTAAAGTTGTTGAGATATTGAATTTAGTGGTTTGACAACTTTTTCTACACATGCATCAATTGGCCACCTTTTTTTTTTTTTTTTTACTATTCAAGCCTTTTTGAATAATAATTGTGACCCAAGCTTATTGTGTGACAAAATTAATAATTGTCACATAATAAAAATTCACTTCATAACATTAGGTTAAAATTATAACCTAAACTTTAATTTACATAAGGAATTTTGATGAATTAACTTATTAATTCATTATAATTCCTTATCAAATATTTGGGTATTACAATCTATCCTCTTTAATAATTTTCATCCTCAAAAAATTAAAACAAACTGAGTAGTTCTTTCTCTTGTGGTGCTCACATTTCAGCATTTGCTTCTTTTGTAATTTTATTCAGCTTCCTGAGTGCAATCCTAAGACTACCGTCATTTTTCTTAATGAACAGAACAGGTGTTCCCTGTGACGACCCGCCTTGCACAGGCCGTCACTTGACTTAACTTACTTGAACTTAAACTTGTTTTATCCCATTTTTAATCATGAAAATAGTGGGGATTTTTTTTTTTTTTTTTTTATAGCGGAAGCATTATACTTAGAAAATATTTACATACACTCATACGTAAATAAAATAACTGTCTGTTTTCTCAAAATAGATATATTTAATAAAATCCTTCTGAGTTGCGAACCCCAACCCGTTCATCATTTCACAGCCACCGGCTTCACCCTCCACCATGCAGTTAATTCAAAATAGGCTGTTTACCTACAGCATAAACTTCAAACAATGAGCGAAAGCTCAGCAAGTACAACTCCTATACCGCGAACCAATTACATGAAACATACATAACCTTTTACATGACATCTTAAACATGGAAGCATAAACATGGCATCATATCATCGATTTCTTCATCTTAAACATGACATTCTATCGTGAAATGCATGAACCATTTATGTCCAGTTATGCTTGCTTTCTTGTATCACACTTTATCTTGTTAATTTTTACTTGTGGGCCCGTTAACTTGATGTGCTCGTACCCGGCGCGCAGCTTGAGGAGATTACCCAAGCTTTCGACCCGATCGTCATCAGGGGGCACGACACTGGCTCTTGTGGACTTTTCTCAAACGTTCTGTTTGTATGTCTTTCTTGACATCTTTTCACTTGATAGATTAGTGAGCATACTTATATGATGTCTCCTAATCTCATGTTCTATCAATGCATGGACAGGCGTACTTAAGCATAATAACAATACTTGAAACACACTTTTAAAGCATGGCATTAGCATTTGAAACATTCATCATATAGTAAGCATATTGCAACCATCGAGCAAATCATCAAATAACACTTAAATAGTGTAAAGCAAACATGTTAGGTAAACATACAACTCTAGCCTATGCTGTAGGCGGCGTTGTACTTACCTTGTCTTCGTGGTTCGCGTGATCGAATTTCCGTTCCCGAGCACGCTCGGGGGTCACCTCCTGCCCATGGACGTTTACACGTGAGGTCTCTATTCTAGGATCGGTTAATGTCGGATTAAACCAACATATATATATATATATCGGTTATATGTCCCTCTACTAGTCACATGAGAAGGGGTCACACGGCGTAACCCACAACGAAATTATTAATTAAGGGTTCATGTAGAGAATCATAATCTTAACTTAAACCTTAATCCGCAAGGTTAACTCTGGGCTTGGGCAAGGCCCTAGTAACTCGGAATAATTTTCCGGCTACTAACGCAGTATCTTACTCATTTTAAATCTTGAAAACCTTGAACTTGTTTAAAAATATCATTTTCTTGTTTATTTAAGTAAGTTTGGTGAATAGCACCCAAACTTGTCTTGAAAATTACAAAACACTTGAAAATATTTCTATAAAACATTTGGGGATCGAAAACCGCCTTTGGAACGGTTTTCGGGTTTGAAAATGATGTTTGAAAGTTAGAAAAACGTTTTTCCTAGTCATTGGTCTAGACAATCCCGTGCATGAGATTTTGCTCACTGCACGGCTTTTGTTTGAAAATTCATAACTTAAAATATAAAACGAATTTGGAAACACTTTCTTCACAAAAGTTGTAGTTAACAAAAAGATATAAAACTTTCATGTTTTGAACATTTTCTGATTCTGGCTCAATTGATACCAGTTTTTGTTTGAACACATGTGAATCGTTGGAACTTGGTCACCCTGACCAGTTCTCGGTTTTTCTTAAAAACAAAGGCCATTGGAGCCCTATTTTTGAAATCTGTCCGCGTTGTCCTCTAGGAAACACCCTAATGAACAACTTTTGTGTTTTAAGTTTTTACCCATTCGGCCTCTAAGGACCTGTAAATTCCACTTTTCCGAGCTGCCGGGTGTTGGACCCGAGAGCAGTTTTGGTGTTAGTCCAAATTTTACGTCTCTATGCGTCGTTCTAGCTCGACCGCCCAATGCGGGACCTACTAACACATGCACGTCCTCTCACGTCCCTCATACACATAAAATTTTAAATCCCGTGTTTGCGGATTCGACTCAAGGCCGAGACCCCTTGGTCCACGGTTTTGAGAGAGAAACATACAAAACATACATACAACATAGCTCAACCATAACATCATACAAACCCTAGAACATGCATCTAGAAATTTTGATAAACATATTAGGGACATAAAACCCTTAAATAGAAACCCTAGCATGCATCTCTAGCACACAAAAATCATAGATCATAACACCAACCAAACATACAAAATAATCACCTCAAAAACCTAAATCAAGCATAAAAATATAACCTAAGCTATTTAGGGCTAAAACCGAAAATTATGAGCTTAAGCTCTTACAACTTTTGGCTTGAAATACACGGTAAAACCCTTGAGAAAATGAACCAAAAATTTGAACCAAGAACTAGGGTAAAGTTCGGATTTTTACCTCAAGAACCCGGGGGGTGTCACAAGCTTGATCCTAGTCGAAAATTAGCCTCCAAAGTGCACGGTTTGGACCTCAAAAATGGTTACAAAAATTTGTTAACTTCCTCCCCCAACCAACCTTGGCAAAAGAGAAGAAAATGCCCAAAAATCTTACCTTAAAATCCGTGGATCTCCTTAAGCACCAACTCACAAAATGGTTGGTATTTCTTGGCTCTAGATCACACCCTCACTCAACCCTTGATTCTAGCCAAACCCGAAAATTTTTTCTTGGATTTTCTCAGCTCCCAAACACTCGGCAAGATGGGAAAGAGATGGGAAATTTTTTTGAACAAATCTCTCCTTTGAACTCACAAGAAAACCAAAGGCTTTAGGGGTTTTCTTACCAAAATTTTTGGCTTAACTCTCTTGATCTCTCTCTCTCTCTCTCTCTCTCTCTCTCTCTCTCTCTCTCTCTCGGATTTTTGGAGGGGATTTTCTGAATGGTATGGCTGATAATGGGTTAAGGGCTGCTGTCTTTTTGGGGTTTGAAATCCCTAGAAATAGTGCCTCTAGCTAGGGGAAATCCTAGCTTTCTTTTCCAAGGCAAATTTGGTCCAAAACTTGCTATTTGGTCCTCCAATTTTTGCAAGCCATTGCCCAAAGGGGGCTTGAGTGGCCGGCCATGAGGGGGAGAGGAATGGGGAGTGGTTGACAACTCATAGATGAGGTGTCACATGCTCATTGGTCCAAGTGTGTGAAGGGTTATGTCCTAACTTAGCTTAATTGTGATGTAATTAAGCTTAAAGGCTTGTTTGGTTCAATCTTTTTGAAAAATTGTGTAATTTCAACACATTGCAATAAATTTTAATACTGAGTTGCTTAAATACCCAGTATCGAAAATTACATTGCATTTAAAATTTCGATCTGTGAAAAACTCGATCGGAAAAATTTTTCTCTTATTTTTCCGAATCCTTTCGCCCTGAACTCTAGCTTAGTATGCTTGATTTTTCTAAGGTGATTTTAATTCTATTCAAACTCATCTTGATCAAGAAATAAGTTTTTAGCAGTAATTTCACTTGTACTGCGATCATAAAATTCTTGTTTGACGTTTTTGACCGTTTTGGTCTAACTGACTTATTGGTCAACGTCGACTTGTCTTGAAATGTGCAAATACGACCTCCTTTCACTCATAAAGGTCTTTTGCAAGTTCATGCAATTTGTTTTTGAGTCTTAATAAATCTTAAGAACTCTTGTCACAAAATTAAGTTCTAGAACGAACTTCCTCATGAAATACCGGTTACGGTAAATATTTACACGAATTTTCTATAAAATATGAACCGAAGAAATTCGGGTGTTACATTCCCCATGACGGATAGCTCTGTTGGATGAATCCTTTATCCTAGAGCTTTTGTAGTTGGACTTGCAGTTCCTTGAGTTTGGCTTGAGCCATCCTATTAGGCACCTTGAATATCAGTACTACCTATCCCTTATTTCTATCCCTTTAATTTAATTATCTATTTCTTCCAATTTTATGTTTTTAATAATTTTTTTCCGCTTATGCTACATCATGAAATTCAATTAAGCTCAAAGTTAGTGCTTATAATTCATTAGTATTGCTTTAAATAATTCAACGTTCTAGACCAGTTCGAAATATCTTCAGGTATCGCACTCTTACTCCCTTTATAAGTCCATCATAAAATCTAGGAGTATTCTTTTTTCATACATATATAAAAGTATATTTTTTCAATCTTTTAATAACCATATAAAAGATTGAAAAAGTATGTTCCCCCGACGTGCTTTGGTCTACAACTAATAGAGGGAGTAAGAGTGCTCTCCTTTTCTTTTGATGGACTTAATGTCCTATTTATAGATAAATACTCCTAATGAAATTAGTGGGATTGAGCCCACTACTTAAATTAGTAGGGGGTTGAACCCACCTTCGTCAACAAATAAGAGTTGATCCTTTGGTTATGGATAGTTATCAAATTGCAGTGATCTCTTAATTATGTGATACATGTGAAGTGCTAATATTGGAGGACGAAGTCCAACACCAATAGACTTTTTTTTTTGTCGTTGATAAGTTCCAACAATGACTATCCAACTTTTATCGACCACTTTGGAATGGTAATAGATTGAAATTTTCCCAATCCGGAAGTTGTAGATTAGATTGAGGGATGAGGAATTTCCAATCGATTAATGAATCTGTATCCAAACTATTAGAAGGTGTTGATAAAAGAAAAGGAGAGCACTCTTACTCCCTCTATTCTCTTGTGCTCACCATTTTAGTTACTTCATACATAGAGAAAAGCTCCAGACATAGAGGACTAACCCATTCTAGAGTGATCAATCTCTATTAAATTTGGTGTTATTATTTACTTTATTGCATTAGTTTTAATTTGTATTTATGATGGTTATAGAATTCTGTTAATAGTGATCAATAGCCCTAATCACTACTACAAATATTGGAATACACGGTGATTTCACAATGGTTTTTTAAAATAGTCGTCTTAAATAGCTCAAAAGCACAACGAGGAGTTTGGTTTCTGAAACCCGTCGTGAAAGGTCTTGATTACATGATGGTTTTGGGTAACCGACTGTCGTACAATCTCTCCCTCGATACCCATTAAAAAAACCCTTGCCCCTTTGAGCAAGACAAACTTCTCCCTCTCTAGCTTTTCTATCTCCCTCTCTAACCTAGCTGCTGCAACACATCTATGTAGCTTTGGTCGATTTGGTTGCTGGAGGCAAAAGTAAAAAGTTCAAGCACACTGCCCCCCAAGTGTGGTGATTTCTAAAAATCTACTTACAACGAACCTTTGTAAATCTCTATGTTCTCTATATTTTCTGCACTCTTTACTTTTTATTGTTTCGTGATTCTTTGCTGCCGTGACAATTCACAGGGATCCCAAACACTATAGGGTGTGTTAGGTGAGTTTTATCTATCAACAATAACATCAAGACTAGCTACTATAGCATTATAGAATTCAAAACTTTGGTCATTTCGATTAAAAGTAGGTTTCCTTAAAAAAGCTTACTTCATGTACTCACCTACAACACAAGCCTAATCTTAATATGTATGTATATATCAGTGGACGCGAAAATCTTTAAAGATGTTATGTTTGTGTCCTTGCCTATTTATATTCATTCATTACTTATTACAAATTTACTACAAAGTCGTGAAAACTATTTTCAAGCACACACAAATATATATAGTCTCAATACGTTCATATATAAAAAAATGTTGTGGATTTTCTAACGCAAGTGTTCGTTATCGTTAACAAGTAATAAAGTAATGAGTACAGTATCATTCTCACAAGAATTGCTGTTTACCAATTACCGATATTATATTAACTCTAACTTTATTTGAATAATCGAAAAGAACAAACTAAAAAATAATAAAACTAATAAGAAAAAGCCTAGGATTACAATCTTTACTCAACACTTCATTTGAATCTCTCTTTACTCTTCCCTAGATAAATTAATCAATTTGAATTATTAACCGAGAGTCCTAAGCAATCTAAAAGCCTATTCCGACGGTCAACTAGAAATACCTCCCTTAACTAACTCACTATATTCTTATGAGAATTATATTAAGAAAGATTCATTAAGTATATGCTCTCTCTATGGTTACACATGTTTTATAGGTATATTCCTATTCTACATAAACTCAAGGCTTCTGCACATAGATCCTATGTCATTCTATCTAAGGCTAAACACAAAATTCCCTTTTCCAAATTCATTAGGGTTACTAAATCAATCTAATTAGTAGCCAATTAATTAGAAGTATTAAGTACAAGATACAATCCGATATCAATTAATAAAATCAAGAGAGAAAGCAAATAAATTCAAACTACATGTTGAGTTCAAATTACAATCCCGGAAAAAGAAAACTAATTCATAAATAAAAATAAAATTCCACAAAATAAATGTTCAAGCATTCTTTACAAAAATATATAGATAAGAAAATAAGAAGATAAACCCCTTTTGGAGTTGTTACAATTCTTCAAGAATTTTCCTCTAATCTTCTTCTCCTTCTCTTCTTGATGATTGAAGATGCAATCTCCCAAACTTTTGTAGAAAACAAAACCTAAAAATTAAAAATACAAATAAAATTCTTAAAAACTAAATCTTAACAAATACATTTTTTTTTCTTCTTTTTCATCTCTGGTTTGTCGGCTTAGAAGAACAACTAAAGACCAAGACCCTAGATTAACCCTAATCTCTCTTATTTATAGACTTGTTCCAAAAAAGGCAACTTTTGAATAAAAAATTATAAGAAGGGAAACTTCTGCGAACGAGGGCTGCAGCCTCGAAATTTGGGCGCTGCAGCCCTCACTACTTTGCTCTTGCTTTGCCGAACGTCAGGGCTACAACCCTCAATTCTCGGGCTGCAGCCTTGGCCCTCTGTCCTTCCTGAGCTTTGTATCCAGCAGAATTTGCACCAAATTCGTATGATTTACTTGAAGAGTCATTTGCTTCCTAAACCAACTTAAATACACTAAAAACAACTTGAAAAATATTAAAATGACTCTTAAACTAACAACACATCAAGATGATTGTATTCGAATCACCGGTATAAACCCGAGTCATCAATATACATGCCATATTGCCACGGGTGGATTTGGTTACGGTCTCTCTGCTGCTACTCCCCTGCTGGACGCACGAAAGGTTCGTACGCCGGGAAAAATTCAAGATAAAAACGTTTTCACGTTTTACGAGCATTCATCCATAATACTATCTTTTGTTTTTTGTTTTTTGTTTTTTCTTTTTCCGTTATTTCTTGAACTGCAACTACTAAGTTTTAAACTCTCCAACAATGGTTATTAAAAGGTTTATATTGCAAACGGTTTTTTCTTTTTTCTTTTAAATTAGTTTGTAATATTCTATTGTTAGAATTTGAAAGAGTTTTCTAATAAAAATCACATGAAACTTTACAGTAAAGAGTTTATGATCTACTAGGATCATGTATATCTTCCAACATTGCAAATGTTGTAAAATCAGTTTTTAATGTTAATTTTTAAACAACATTAGTATGCTTTAAATGCTCATATATTTCAATTATGAATTTGTTTTCACAAGTTAAGGTAGTTAATGGTTGAACCCTTTACTTAAGAAAGAAATAAGCATTCTAATAACATGAAATTAATTCTTACTAAGAAACGTATTTATAATTTCAACTTATTCCTTTTGAACTTTTAAAAAGAATATTTTAGTGCGAAAGCTACATGATTAAATATTTTATTACGGAGATTTTCACGAATCGTTTTGTTAAGTATTTTGTAAGCTAAGTCTATGAAAAATTAAGTAACCCTTTCTTGTTGTTATATTTCACCTTGATTCAAGATTAAAAGAATATTGTTTTTTGAAAAGTGTCGTAACTGTCACAAAAACCATTTCATCATGTTTAAAAACATTAAAAACATTAATATATTAAAATTCATCTGACAAACAGTTTTTTTTTTTAATATTTATTGAAATTTGTCCAATATTTTTCTGCTATTTGCCCAAACTTTTGTACAAAAATCACTATAACATTAGTGTAATTGATATATAAACTGATTTTATTTCCGAAATTGTGACCGAACTTTAGCACCTCAAAAATTCCGCAAATTTCCGTATCGACAAAATTTTTGTCCCTGCATGTGACAGTTGGCCCCAATACCAATAATAGTACTACCTACGCTTCTATCATACTCCACTTTTTTACTGCAATTAATAGAAAAAAAAAAAAAAATTAGCATTTGTATATTTCTACTACATTATAATTCCAACGGCATCCATGGATGTTACAAACTGAAACAAATTACTCGTGCACTGTTTTTAATTTAAGAACTTGGATGAAAACAAATTCACAAAAAAAAAAAAAAAAAAAAAAGATTGGATGAAAAGTGATTGCAAACATAATCTGATAGTAACAACGCACGTGTATCAAAAGATGCAAAATTTGAATTCCCCCTAGTTTTTTTTTTTATTTTTTTTTATTTTTTTATTTTAAGATTGGATGAAAAAGAAATCAACACAAAGCTGAATAATAATAATAATAATAATAATAATAGAGCAGTACAATTTTATCACCAATAAGAAAAAAATACTATAAACAACAATATGTACCGCCTATCATCTTTTTTCATTATTTTTTTACTCTGTGTTTAGCAAATAATTATAACATACACGTGCTTCCATACGTGCGCAACATATAGCTGTTTGTTGTAAATAATTTTTGCTTAAGTCACACGGCAAGAATCCCTATAAATCCAATTAATTGCCAAGCCCTAGCTATACATTTATTTTCTCACCACCAAGAACGTCCAACACTTGAAAAATGGAGACCAGAACCATCCTCTGCTTGGTCCTTTTCTTCGCCACCTTTCTTCACCCTTCTCTCTCCGACTCGGAGCTCTGCCATCCCGAAGACAAGAAGGTCCTCCTAGAGATCAAGAAATCCTTTAACGACCCCGACATCTTCGTCTCGTGGGACCCGAAAACCGACTGCTGCAACTGGACCTTCATTACCTGTGACGACAACAACCGCATTGGTGCGCTCATAGTTGAAGACGTGGACTGCGATCTTGTGGGACCGATCCCGCCGGAAGTCGGTGACCTTTCATACCTCGTATTGCTCGGCTTCGAAGATTGCCCCGACATCACAGGAACCATCCCTCCAGCCATCGCCAAGCTCAATAACCTCCAGGGACTTGGTTTCAAAAACACCAGCATCTCTGGTCCCATTCCAGAATTCATCGGTGACTTTAAGGTTATAATTACTTGAACATCAAGTTCTTCGTAATTAATTTTTAATTGCATCATTTTTTTTTTTTTTTTTTACAAAAATTCCATAATCGGCTATTAAATTGTTGACGTGAATTCAAATTATGATTTTGTATTAAGTCATGCATAATGAATTTTTATGTTTGTTGAAGACAATTGCTATATTATTTGTTACATATACAATTAAATTTTATAACTTAAAAATATTTGAAATTTATAATTCCAAGATATTCAAATTAAATAAAATTCTAACTTTTGTTTTGGTGGCATGCTAAACAAAATCCTGAATCTGTTGCCGTTTAGGACCTCATGATTTTACAACTTAGTCATAATAGCTTCTCAGGATCGATTCCGAACACCATCGGAAGTCTACCGCAACTCCATTTTCTCGATCTGTCTTATAACCAATTATCGGGATCCATTCCTGGCTCGTTCGAGTCAAGCAATAAACTCATGGCGATCGATTTGAAGTGGAACAAGCTAGAAGGCGACGCCTCGGTGTTTTTCACACCCAACAAAACGTTGATTTTTATGATAGATCTATCTTGGAACCTGTTCGAGTTCGATTTCTCAAACGCATATTTCTCAAGGCTCTTGTTCTATCTCGACATCAACCACAACAGGATTTATGGGAGTCTTCCATGGGGGCTGACCGAGCTGGTGTTGTTGCTTCATTTGGATGTGAGTTTCAACAGATTGTGCGGGGAGATTCCACAGGGCGGCAATTTGCAATCCTTCCCCGCATCGGCCTACTTATACAACAAATGCTTGTGCGGTGAACCGTTACCTCCATGCTACCACCCGAATCCGAAAGTCGAATTTATATGATCTAATTTGGTTGTCTGAAGTACTATATATATATATATATATATATATAGTTAATGAGAATAACGTGCATGTGTAACATGCACTAAGAAGATGTGCTGAACTAGAAACGTCATGTATGTTTGTTATGATCAGTGTTATGTAACCGTTGGTCTCATAATAAAAAAATCCAAAATGTTATAGATAAAGCCATATATTTATACACTATATATAACAAATTACAGAAACTTAAAAAAAAAAAAAAAATTTAAGTAAGTAGCATATTTTTTAAAAAAAAATTGAGATAAATAGCATGCTTATGACAATTTTTTTATTTACTAAAATTTTAAGGTAATTTTATCCAAAACAATCCGTTGGTCTTTCATAATAAAAGTATCCAAGACGTTAAGTAATGTTTCCTTTTAATAAAATTATACAAAATATCGTCTGTCGCGGAAATAAAGATAAAGCGTTAGAGAAATATATTATAGATATTCAAAATATGTTTAATTATTTTTTACAAAATAAACAACAAAAAAGAAAAATTTGATACAAAAATTTTTCAGAGTTAGGAGGTGGAGTTTTTCCAAGTAAAATTTGAGTGTTCCACCCCCCCACCCCCCCCCCCCCCCCCCCCTCTCTCTCTCTTATGTTATCAATTATCTTGCATTTTATGTGAATCAATAAGTTAGTAGATGTCTTATTATCCGGATGTATAAGTGAATCAATGAATTTTGAGAAAATGAATCCTAATAGATCTACCCTTTTATTTCTATCCCTCTATTTTACTTATCTATTTCTTCCTATTTATCTTTTTAATAATTGTTTCTGCTTTAGCTACATAACAAACTTCAATTAAACTAAAATTAAGTGCTTATAATCCATCAGTAGTAATTTAAATAATTCAACGTTCAAGAGCAGTTAGAATTATCTCAGATAGGGGTGATAATTCAGGTCACGAATAAAATGACACACAAAAAATGCGGGTTAGATTTGAACAGATTGTGCGGGAAGATTCCACAGGGCGGCAATTTGCAATCCTTCAACGCATCGGCCTACTTACACAAGAAATGCTTGTGTGGTGAACCATTACCTCCATGCTATGACCCAAATCCGAAAGTCGGATTTATATGATCTAATTTTGTTGTCTGAAATACATATATACACATGTGTATATATATAATGAGAATAACGTGCATGTGTAACATGCGCTAAGAATATGTTCTGAACTAGAGACGTCATGTATATATGTTATGATCAGCGTTATGTAACCATTGGTCTCATAATAAAAAAAATCCAAAATGTTAAAGATAAAGCCATATATTTATACATTAAATATAACAAATAACAGCAAATAAGAAGATTAAAAAAAACTTGAATTTTTCTATGATTATGCTTCTTCTTTATGCGGGTTTCCCATTTTCTATAACCATTGAATTGATCTATATATAAATATATATATATATATATATATATCCAATTACACATGCTTCCTGATTTTATTTTTCTGAAACGTTGTACAAAATTCACTATAATCTAAATGGAATTAATATTTAAAACTGATATTTTTCATTAATTTTTAAATATTTTTCAAAATTTTGGCTGAATATTATTTTATAATTAAAGATATTTTAGCACCTCAAAAAAATCCGAATTTTTGATCTTGACAAAATTTGTGTCCTTGCGTGTGACAATAGACCATAAATACTAATAATAGTACTACCTATGCTTCTGTCATACTCCAATTTTTATTTTTTATTTTTAATAATTGTAGCGCAAATTAATAAATAATTTCATGCATCACATTACTCACACAATGGCAAGTGCATAATTATTAATATATTCTCAACTTGCCTGATGTTTCTAGGGTTTGGAAACTTTTCAACATCTCTGTTCCTATTTGAAGAAGGTGTAGAATTATTCTTATACATAACATCTCTATGTAACAAGTGTAGATACTAATCCGCTCAAGTAGGAGCGGAGCTAGACATATATTTTAGTGAGGGTATCTATGAATTTTTTTTAAGAAAAAATAAATAACATATAAAATTAAAGGGTAAAAACTTAGTTGGGGCTATTTAAGATAGAATTTTTAATTTTAAGTGTGGCAAAATTTTTGCAGAAGAAAAAGGCAAAAAAAAAAATAGGAGCCCCTACTGGGCCCTAACTACATCCACAACTACGCTCAAAAAGGTCTTGCGACTGCATTGGATTCATCGATTGCTTGATTAATATTTGATAATTCTAGATAAATGGTAAGTGGGATTGAAATGAGACATGATCGAGTTACAATACATTAATCTTGCTCAGGACACACACTCATGATGTTTTCTGAGATATGATTGAATCACAATTACCGCAAAATTTTCCCTAGGAATTCTATTAAGTATTTATTGTTCATGTTAAGTTTATCAAAAACCAAGCAATAGTTTCTGTGTAGTTATATTTCATCTTAATTCAGACGTAAAAAAAAAAAAAAAAAAAAAAATCCTTTTGGAAAGTGTTACATACAGAAGATAAAAATCATTTAAACATCTTTAAAAACATTGAATTTTTTTTTTAAAATTTATTTGATTTGTAATACCAAGTATTTCCGCAATAATACAATTTCTTTTGTTTTAAGGAAATTGTACAAATTATGAAGGTAGGCATGAAAAAGCCGGTTAAGGGTTTTTATTACGTTTTTGTGAGTTTTATGATTTTATAAGACTCGAAAATGATTGCTTAATCAAGCAAATGACCTTTTAGGCGAAAAGGAGCAAAATCGCCAAAATTTTCATGTTGGTCAAAGTTTGACCGAAAAACGTCGACGGTTGACCAAAAAGTCAACTGTTGACCACGAGGGTCAAAACTTGGCGGGAAAGTCAGCGGTTGACAATAAAGTCAATGGCGGACGAGAAAGCCAAAGATTGACCCAAAAAGTTAAAGAAAAAGGCTGTACGATTCCATAATTCGCAGTATAGAATTGTACTGCATAAAGTCATTTTTATGATTAAAATGATATGTTTAGGATTCAAAACCACCATAGAAAATCAAGCACATTAATTAGAATATCTTTGGTCAAGTAGTTCCAAGTTATGAGAAAATTTTTATACAGTTTGGTTTTACACAGATGAATTTTGGACTGCAGTTCGAAATATCAATACTGCGTATAATTGAATCCAGTATTGAAAATATCTGTGTTAACTTATGAATGGACTGTTTAATATCAAAAGGTGACAAACAAGCCTTAAGATTAGGCTTACATCATTTACTTTAGTAATTATTACATCATTAGCTTACTTAATGAAAAAAAAAATTTTGGAAAGTATTTGCATGCTTCTTCAGCAAGGATGGCCGGCCAGCTGTAGGGGCAAGGGGCTGATTTCCAAAAATCTTGAGGATCAAATGTTGCAATTACAAAGACTTCCAAACCTCTATAAATAGGGGTGTTCATAAATCAAAAAAAAATTAGAAAAAAAAAACAACCAAACTCTTGCCATTTTCTTTCTTGAACAAAACCGGATTTGAGAGGGAGAAGATAGGAAAGAAATTTCAGCCTAGATCAAGGGAAAAAAGAGTTAGTAGGTGTAACGACCCGCCTAGCACAGGCCGTTACCATACATACATACATACACATCGTACTTAAATACTTAGCTTAAACAGCGGAAATTTTTTTTTTTTTTTTTTTTTTATACAGTGTATATGCATATCTCATAAACATAAACATTTAGACAATAAATAAAGTTGTTTGGATATCAAATAAAACCCATAAAATAATTACGTAATAATATCAATAAGCGTAGCGGTTTATTCCCACATTTCACAGTCCGCCAGTCCATGCCCTCCATCTTGTATCACAAGTTGCTGCCAGGCTGCTTACCTACAGCATAGACGTAAGACAGTGAGCTTTCGCTCAGCAAGTACAACATTTATACCGCAATTAAACCAAACATATTCTACAAATCCTAACTAGCATAACCTAACATAATATAACTTATCTTAACATATGCATGAGCCATTTATGCTTCATTATGCTTTCTTATTTATTCATAACTTACTTTCTTAACTTATCTTAACTTATCTTATCTTATCTTGTGGGCCCCATAACGTAAGTGTTCGTACCGGGCGCGCAACTATGAATTGATTGGGGCGGCCAGTCCTTTTCCAACTCAATCCATAGTCCAACCCGACCTAACGCGGGTCGGTACGACACTGGCAAGCTTATTTGCCATCTTAACTTTCATTGTTTTATAATTATTTGGTGAACATGCATCGTGATGTTTCACATAATTAAATAGCAGTTTATCTCATAATCATATCATAGCATACTTACATAATATGTATCTATAGCATTTTCTAATTTCATAACATTTTTTTTTATGACATTTCTAAATCCTAACATACAATCATAACATATAACTTTCTATAACACATAACATATCATAGCATTATTCATGGCATTTTCTAACACATAACATATAACTTTTCATAGCATTTAACATGTAACATTTACATATAGCAAACATACTCAGGCAAGTATACACAACAAGCCTATGCTGTAGGCGGAGTTGTACTTACCTTGTTCGTGTATGTTGTGTCCAAAGTTGAGCTGACCCTCGTCAGGACACTGTCGGATATTATATTCTGTAATAGAACAGAAGTAAGGGTTAGAAATGTTGGTAGTATACCCAACACTCTTATATAACCTTAGTTATATGCCCTTACTTATTTTTACATTATCCTACTTGGTTACATTAAGTAACCCTAGGGTTTAAATCTATTCTAATCGGATTATTTTTAACTTAGGTTTCAAAATCTTATTTCCTTAGAAAAGAAAACCTTAGGTTTAAGTATAAAAATCCTTTTTGTTTAACTTTGAAAACTAAAAATCTTAAAATGAGACGTATAAAATTATTGACTATTGGAAACTGTCTTTGGAACAGTTTCACAATGTCAATTATTAGTGTAACTGCGAAATTACCATTTTTCTGTGTTGATTTTAGAAATCCTGTACAGGATTTTCCATATTTCCTGTACCGTTTTCGAAATCCATTTTCATTTTAAAAATCAAAGCTGATTCTGAACAACTTGTCTTCACGAAAGTTTTAGATATTAAAAATTCCTACAACTTTCGTGTTTTAGGCAAAACCTAGTTCGGACGTTTTCTTTGTCAAATACCCTGTGGAACCAAACCTGGCCGTGCAGGGGTCCTGGGCACTTCAGGCTCGGGTTTTGTTAAAAACCGAGGCCATTGGAGCCTCATTTTGTAAATCCGTCCACGTTGTCCACTAGGAAAAACTCTTCTTAACAACTTTCGTGTTTTAAGTTTTCCCAGATTCGGCCTCTAAAGGCCTCAAAAACTGTTTTTCCCGAAACTGGCCAATTCTACCCGAGTTGTCAGTTTTCGGTTTCAATTTTCGTTTACGTCCTATAACGTTCACCCTACCTCAACCGAACCCAGCGGGAGCCTAAATCAGTCATGCATCACGTTTCTAACGTCCAATTTTCAACATGCAAGCCAATATTAGAATCATACAACCAATCATAAAACCCTAATCAATAACACAAGCACCTAACATGCATAATCTTTGCAACCACCAACAAACCCTAACCTATCAATAACACAACCCTAAATTTTTAAACTAAAGCAGCAATAACAATGAGCTTAAGCTCTTACAAACGTTGCTTAAAAATACATTTAAATTTCTCAAATGAAATTTAAATGGAAAGCTTAAAGGTTTAGTAAATTTTTACCTCACTTTTGGTCCAATTTGGACTTGGATTTCTTCCCCTTTTTCCTTTCACTAGCTGCTGACCTTGCTTGGCTAATGGGGTCCGAATTTTTCCAGCCTTCCTTCCCTTGAATTCCGGCCACCAACTTGCTCAAAAATTCCGGCCAAATGCTCCAAAAATCCGGCCAAAATCTTGGCTTGGTTTTCCTTGATTTCTCCTCCCTATAACCGGCCTTCTTGGCCAAGATGAGCACCAAAATTTTTCTTGGGTTCTTGGTTGGTATCCTAGATGAAATTGCAGACTTTCAAATCCCTAAATCACCTCTTAGATTCACCTTTTCTCTCTTGCCTTAGCCTTGCTCCACAACCGGCCACTCCTAGGAAATTGGGTGCCAAAATTTCCAAACTTTTTTTTTCTTGCTATCCCTTCACAAAAACCGACCCTCTCACTCTCTATTTCCTAGATCTTGGCTGAATTCCACTCCTTTCTTCACTCCCTCAAATCCGGTTTGCTCAAGGAAGAAAATGGCAAGAGTTTAGTTGTCTTTTCTAATTTTTTTGATTTATGAACACCTCTATTTATAGAGGTTTGGAAGTCTTAAAAATTGCACAATTTGGTCCTTCAAATTTTCTGCAATCAGCCCTTAACCCCCCTCCTACAGCTGGCCGGCCACCAAGCTGAGAAACAAACACAATACTTTCCAAAAAAATTTTCATTAATAAAGCTAATGATGTAATAATAATAAAGTAAGTGATGTAAGCCTATCTTAAGGCTTGTTTGTCACTTTTAGTTATTAAACAGTCCATTTTAAGTTAACACAGGTATTTCCAATACTGGATTCACTTATACGCAGTATTGATATTTCGAACTGCAGTCCAAAATTCATCTGTGTAAAACCGAACTGTATAAAAATTTTCTCATAACTTGGAACTACTTGACCAAAGATATTCTGATTATTGTGCTTGATTTTCTATGGTGATTTTGAATCCTAAACATATCATTTTAATCATAAAAATGACTTTATGCAGTACAATTCTATACTGCGAATTATGTAATCGTACAGCCTTTTTCTTTAACTTTTTGGGTCAATCTTTGGCTTTCTCATCCGCCATTGACTTTCTCGTCAACCGCTGACTTTCCCGCCAAGTTTTGACCCTCGTGGTCAATAGTTGACTTTTTGGTCAACCGTCGACGTTTTTCGGTCAAACTTTGACCAACATGAAAATTTTGGCGATTTTGCTCCTTTTCGCCTAAAAGGTCATTTGCTTGATTAAGCAATCATTTTCGAGTCTTATAAAATCATAAAACTCACAAAACGTAATAAAAACCCTTAACTGGCTTTTTCATGCATACCTTCATAATTTGTACTTATTCCTTAAAACAAAAGAAATTGTATTATTGCGGAAATACTTGGTATTACAATCTACCCTCCTTAAAAATTTTCGTCCTCGAAAATTAGAACAAACTGGGGTAGTTCTTTCTCATCTCCTCTTCTAATTCCCAGGTGGCCTCTTCAACCTTGTGGTTTCGCCATAATACTTTAACCATGGGAATTGTCCTATTTCGTAAAACCTTCTCTTCCCTATCCATGATCCGTACGGGTTTTTCTTCATATGTCAAGTCTGTTTGAACCTCTACTGGTTCCTGGCTGAGCACATGGGAAGGGTCTGATACATATTTCTTGAGCATCGAGACATGGAATACGTTATGCATTGATGCTAATTCTGGCGGTAGGGCAAGCTTGTAGGCTACTTTCCCGATCCTCTCGAGAATCTCGAACGGTCCTGTATACCTTGGGCTAAGCTTCCCTTTCTTGCCAAAGCGCATTACTCCCTTCATAGGAGCAATTTTGATGAACACCGCGTCTCCGACTTGGAATTCCAAAGGCCTTCTACGCTTGTCAGCATAACTTTTCTGGCGACTAAAAGCCACATCCAGCCTTTGTTTAATCTTCTTAATATCCTCTGAAGTCTTTTTGATGAAATCCGTGGTTTGTAGCTGCTTTTGTCCCACTTCTTGCCAATGAATAGGGGATCGACATTTTCTTCCATACAGTGCTTCGAACGGAGCCATACCGATCGATGCGTGATAACTGTTGTTGTAGGAAAATTCGATCAATGGCAGCTTCTGATCCCAGTTTCCCTTGAAATCCAGAACGCACGATCTCAACATATCTTCTAGTGTTTGGATGGTTCGTTCTGACAGGCCATCAGTTTGGGGGTGAAATGCTGTACTGAACTTCAATCTCGACCCCATAGCATTATGTACACTTGTCCAAAATCGAGAAGTGAACCGTCCATCACGATCTGAGATGATCGATTTTGGCACTCCATGCAGTCTAACAACCTGGGAAACGTAGACTTCAGCCAATTTCTCCACTGAAAAGGTGGCTTTGATAGCGATAAAGTGGGCTGATTTGGTTAATCTATCAACAATAACCCAAATCATGTCGTTCCCACTTGCAGTCCTGGGTAGTCCCACAATAAAATCCATGGTAATTTGCTCCCATTTCCATTCAGGAAGCTCTATTTTCTGCAATTCTCCTCCAGGACATCGATGCTCTGCCTTAACTTTCTGACAGGTTAGGCATTTTGACACGTACTCCGCTATCTCGTTCTTCATGCTCGGCCACCAGAAATTTTCTCGGAGGTCTTTGTACATCTTGGAAGCTCCTGGATGTACTGAATACGGTGTCTTATGTGCCTCAGACAGTATCTGATCCTTCAGAAATTCAAAATTAGGGACACAAACCCTTTCCTTGAAGTACGTAACACCATCCGCAGAGGTCTTGAATTCTTTATTCTTCCCGTTAAAAAGCTGGGCCTTTATTAAAAAGGGATCCTTTCCTTGATGATTCTTAATGGACTCCAACAAATTGGATTGAAGAGTCAAAGAAGATAATCTTCCTGTTAATAACTCCAAGTTGAACTCAGAAATTTCTCTTTGTAGAGGCTTAGGAAAAACTTCAATAGACATTAGCATCCCGGATGACTTCCTGCTTAGAGCATCTGCTACCTTGTTTGCTTTACCAGGATGGTAAAGGATTTCGCAATCATAATCCTTTACAAGCTCTAGCCATCTACGCTGCCTCATGTTAAGCTCTTTCTGAGTAAAAATGTACTTGAGGCTTTGGTGATCTGTATAAATTTCGCATTTATTCCCGTATAAATAATGCCTCCAGATCTTGAGTGCGAAGACTACCGCTGCTAGCTCCAAATCATGTGTAGGGTAGTTCCTTTCATGATCTTTCAACTGTCGGGAAGCATAGGCGACCACCTTTCCATGTTGCATTAGAACCGCTCCAAGCCCCGTTTTGGAAGCGTCACTGTAGATTACGAAGTTTCCCGCATCTACGTCCGGAATTATCAACACTGGAGCTTTCGTCAGCTGCTTCTTGAGCTCTTGAAAATTCTCTTCACATTTCGACGTCCAATCAAAACTCTTCCCTTTTCGAGTAAGGGCAGTGAGAGGTGCTGCGATTTTTGAAAATCCCTCAACAAATCGCCGATAATAACCAGCCAACCCAAGGAAACTTCTAATTTCCGTAACATTTCTGGGTCTGGGCCAAGTACTAACCGCTTCTACTTTAGCAGGATCCACGGAAATCCCTTCTTTTGACACAACATGCCCCAAGAAATGCACCTTTTCCAGCCAAAATTCACATTTAGTGAATTTGGCATACAGCTGATGTCGTCTTAGCGTCTCCATCACCGTTCTCAGATGCTGCTCATGTTCCTCCTGGGACCTTGAATAAATCAAAATATCGTCAATAAAGACAATGACGAACTTATCCAAATATTCCTTGAATACCCGGTTCATAAGGTCCATAAAAGCAGCTGGGGCGTTGGTCAGTCCAAACGGCATAACTAAAAATTCATAGTGTCCATAGCGCGTACGGAAAGCCGTCTTGGAGACATCTGATTCCTTGATCCTAAGCTGGTGATAACCTGATCGCAGATCGACCTTTGAGAATACCACTGCTCCTCTGAGCTGATCAAAGAGATCGTCTATCCTCGGAAGGGGATACTTGTTCTTGATTGTGATCTTGTTCAGCTCCCGGTAGTCGATGCACATGCGTAGCGATCCATCCTTTTTCTTTACAAACAAAACTGGCGCTCCCCACGGAGAGTGACTCTGTCGGACGAATCCCTTGTCGAGCAATTCTTGTAACTGTACTTGAAGCTCTCTAAGTTCCGCAGGTGCCATGCGATAAGGTGCTTTTGATATCGGAGCAGCTCCAGGTAGTAACTCGATCCCAAACGAGATTTCGCGCTCTGGCGGGAGCCCTGGCAGATCTTTCGGAAAGACATCCACATATTCCCTTATAATAGGGACGTCTTCTGGCGTTAGCTCCATCTCTCTATCCTTATCCACCATGTTAGCTAAGTACCCTTGACAGCCATTAGCTAACATTTTCCAAGCCTTCATTGCTGTGACCAGTCTGGTTGCTGAGTTCCGAGACTGTCCGTAAAAACTGAACTCCTCCTCACCACAGGGACTAAAAGTTACACAACGCTTTCGGCAGTCGATCTTGGTATTGTATTTACCCAAGAAGTCCATCCCTAAGATCACATCGAAATCCTGAAGCCTGATTGCGATGAGATCTACATGCAATTCTCTGCCACAGATATCCACGGGAATATTCCGTATCCAGAAATTGGACCACAAAATTTCTCCTGATGGCAAAGAAGTTCTAAAGGGTTGTTCTAATTTATCCACACCTCTTCCTAACTTCTGGGCGAACTCCAATGATATGAATGAGTGAGTGGCACCAGAATCAAACAAGGCAATAGCTTCATGAGTGGCGATAGAGATCTGACCTGCCACCACATGAGAAGTTCCTGCTTCTGCATCTCCTCTTGTGTAAGCATAGATCCTGGCTTGGGGTTCGGGAGCCTCTAATCTGCCTTGCGCGATAGAGGGTCCTTCCAGTCTGGCTTGGACTGCGTGCAACTGGCTGGGTGCAGTTCGGTTTGGATGTGGAGGGTTCTGGTTCTGGGGGTTCTGGGTGCAGTTCCTGGCGTAGTGCCCCTCCTTGCCACATAAGTAGCAAGCATTCGTCCCCATTCTGCACACACCCGGGTGCTTCTTCCCACACTTAGCACACTGCGGGTAGTCAACGTTGTTACCCTCCCTTCCACGATTATTTCTTTTCTGTGGGAAGTTTCTCTGTTGCCCCTGGCCAGTGAAATTCCCCTTTCTTTTGTTCCTGCCAAACTGCTTGGAGCTCTGAGCCGGGCTACTGGTTTGGCCTTTCTGGTTTGGCTCAGCATTCTGACGAGGCTGCGTCGGCTTTGTCACGGCCTTCTCTTCTTTTCTGGCTTTGAAAATCTGAGCCCGTGCTTCTTTGTCCCGATTTATCCAGTATTCAGCCCTTATTGCCCTGCTGACACAGTCTGATACCAGGGTAGGCGGGCTACTTCCAGCACTTACTTGTTTGGAAATATCTGTGCGGAACATCTTCATCATTCTTCTGACTTTTTCTTTTTCAGTTGGAACTAGTTCCGGGCACAGACGGGCTAATTGTTCAAACTTTTGTACAGCCTCCATAACCGTCATCGATCCCTGTTGCAAGCTGGTGAACTCATCTTGCTGGGCTGCCAGTATCTCCGTGTTGTAGTACATGGCACGGAATTCGGTTACAAAATCCTGCCAGTCCATAGCCAAGACATCCCGGCGCATCTGTACTGTCATCCACCAATGCCTGGCATCTTTCTTGAGGGCAAACGAAGCACAGAGAACTTTTTCTTGCTCAGTGAGCCGCATGAAATCCAGAATGACCTGGATATCAATCAGCCAGTTATCGGCGGCTATGGGATCGGTCGGCCCTTCAAACTCAGGCGCTTTCATACGCCTAAACCGCTCATACAGTAAATCTTCCCGAACCGGCTGTACATTAGCTTGTTCTCTAACCGGTGCCATCGGAACTTCAGCATTCCTTGGAATCTCGGGTTGGACCTCTGGGACTGGAGGTACTATGGGCGGTACCTGGTAGGCTGGGGGTGCTTGGTGAACGGGAGGTGGAACCTCGTCCACTTGGGGTCTCTGGTTTATCTGGGCTATCTGTTCCCGCAACCTGTTCGTTTCTTGCTGCTGTTCAAGCAGCTGTCTTTGCAGGTTTGCTACAACTGTTGCCAAATCCGGCTCAGGCGGATTCACAGGCATTGTTCGACGTGGCCGCACCATCCTATCAAATCATTATAAAAGATATTATCATATTGTTAATATCCTTTATTTCATACATGATTTATCGTATCGTAACATATTATTTAACATCTCATACTTAACATAGTATTCGCAATCATAACATGACTTTTGCATTACATAACATAATATTAGACATACATATGCTTAACATAGCACTTTGTAATCCATAATATAACTTTTTTGCATCTCATAATACAACTTTTCATATCATATTTCCCATGGTCGCACGGTCCTTTGTACATTTTCAAAAATAGATCATATTTACCGAACTGTAAATACATGTCTATGACATCGTACTGTATTATATACACAGGGTCAAAATGTGATGGTAGTGTCTACCACTTAACCATCGTACATAGGTACAAGCCTATATCCAAAAAAAAATAATAAGCTGGTACAAAACAGTCTCAAAACCAAAAATATATACATAACCACTTAGTCTAAACCTAATCTATCTCTACAACTGTGACCTCCGAAGCTGCATCGGAGTCAGCGTCTCCGTCTCCGTCATCAATCGGAATCTCCTCTGGGTCCTCCTCAAAATCATCGCCCTCATCGAGCCAGCCTCCGAACCCTGGCTCGTGCTCGGGCTCCTCCTCCTCATCCTCGTCATCGCTAGATATAACGATGACAGGAGGGTCCTCAGGGGCGTCCATATCCTCATCCGCATCATACCCATCATCCTCGGCCTCCTGCACAGGGTCGGCAGGCATCGGGTCCTCTGGGTAGACTGGGCCTGGCTCATACTCCGGCTCTGGCTCGTATGCTGGCTCTGGCTCGTATACCGGCTCGGGCTCATACGCTGGCTCTGGCTCGTATACTGGCTCTGGCTCGCCGATGCCGCCAGCTGGTGCCTCGGGCTCGACCACGTGTGCGTCGGCCTGCATAGCGTGGACAATGACCTCAGCACCTAAAATGTACTCGATCATATGGCCTACTGTCATGTCCGCCGCAGGCATAGGAGTGAGCTGCCGGATCGGAAGAGGTAGTCCGTTGCGGAGGATCACTAAAGCCTGCATCCCTGGGCTGGGTATGTCCTGGGGAATATGGGGCAGCATCGCCTCCTGAAATCGTCGGCAATAATGTCCCATGGACTCCTGTGGATATGCATGCCAATCAGCGACGAATACGTAGTACCGCTCGTGATACATGTCCCGGTAAATCTCGGGATCGCGATAGGGCTCGTCAACTCCCTCCTCCGGTACTGGTCCATATCGCGCGATCACTAAGGTACGAAAATGCGCCCAAGTGCGCTCTGGCAACGCTCTCTCGCCCCATGTCATCCACCAGAGACGGGCGTCTGCAACTAGACATCGACTCGCTAATGAAACCTGTAGACGCTCCACTATGTGGCTGGTGCGAAAAATCAACTCCGTGTCATACAGCCATACAGATAGCGACACAGTCCGCCTCGTGCCGTCGAAGAATAGGGGCTGTGACTCGAAGAACGATGTAGTCGAGCGTCGGTCCTCCTCTACTAATGCAGGATCCATAATCGCGTATCTATCATAACACATGTTCGCATAATAATTATTAATATATGAAAATAAAACTTTTAACTTACAATGATGGTGGCGATGGCAGGCTGACTGTGAAATTTGATCGCAGGGAACCGCTCTGATACCAACTCTGTAACGACCCGCCTAGCACAGGCCGTTACCATACATACATACATACACATCGTACTTAAATACTTAGCTTAAACAGCGGAAATTTTTTTTTTTTTTTTTTTTTTATACAGTGTATATGCATATCTCATAAACATAAACATTTAGACAATAAATAAAGTTGTTTGGATATCAAATAAAACCCATAAAATAATTACGTAATAATATCAATAAGCGTAGCGGTTTATTCCCACATTTCACAGTCCGCCAGTCCATGCCCTCCATCTTGTATCACAAGTTGCTGCCAGGCTGCTTACCTACAGCATAGACGTAAGACAGTGAGCTTTCGCTCAGCAAGTACAACATTTATACCGCAATTAAACCAAACATATTCTACAAATCCTAACTAGCATAACCTAACATAATATAACTTATCTTAACATATGCATGAGCCATTTATGCTTCATTATGCTTTCTTATTTATTCATAACTTACTTTCTTAACTTATCTTAACTTATCTTATCTTATCTTGTGGGCCCCATAACGTAAGTGTTCGTACCGGGCGCGCAACTATGAATTGATTGGGGCGGCCAGTCCTTTTCCAACTCAATCCATAGTCCAACCCGACCTAACGCGGGTCGGTACGACACTGGCAAGCTTATTTGCCATCTTAACTTTCATTGTTTTATAATTATTTGGTGAACATGCATCGTGATGTTTCACATAATTAAATAGCAGTTTATCTCATAATCATATCATAGCATACTTACATAATATGTATCTATAGCATTTTCTAATTTCATAGCATTTTTTTTTATGACATTTCTAAATCCTAACATACAATCATAACATATAACTTTCTATAACACATAACATATCATAGCATTATTCATGGCATTTTCTAACACATAACATATAACTTTTCATAGCATTTAACATGTAACATTTACATATAGCAAACATACTCAGGCAAGTATACACAACAAGCCTATGCTGTAGGCGGAGTTGTACTTACCTTGTTCGTGTATGTTGTGTCCAAAGTTGAGCTGACCCTCGTCAGGACACTGTCGGATATTATATTCTGTAATAGAACAGAAGTAAGGGTTAGAAATGTTGGTAGTATACCCAACACTCTTATATAACCTTAGTTATATGCCCTTACTTATTTTTACATTATCCTACTTGGTTACATTAAGTAACCCTAGGGTTTAAATCTATTCTAATCGGATTATTTTTAACTTAGGTTTCAAAATCTTATTTCCTTAGAAAAGAAAACCTTAGGTTTAAGTATAAAAATCCTTTTTGTTTAACTTTGAAAACTAAAAATCTTAAAATGAGACGTATAAAATTATTGACTATTGGAAACTGTCTTTGGAACAGTTTCACAATGTCAATTATTAGTGTAACTGCGAAATTACCATTTTTCTGTGTTGATTTTAGAAATCCTGTACAGGATTTTCCATATTTCCTGTACCGTTTTCGAAATCCATTTTCATTTTAAAAATCAAAGCTGATTCTGAACAACTTGTCTTCACGAAAGTTTTAGATATTAAAAATTCCTACAACTTTCGTGTTTTAGGCAAAACCTAGTTCGGACGTTTTCTTTGTCAAATACCCTGTGGAACCAAACCTGGCCGTGCAGGGGTCCTGGGCACTTCAGGCTCGGGTTTTGTTAAAAACCGAGGCCATTGGAGCCTCATTTTGTAAATCCGTCCACGTTGTCCACTAGGAAAAACTCTTCTTAACAACTTTCGTGTTTTAAGTTTTCCCAGATTCGGCCTCTAAAGGCCTCAAAAACTGTTTTTCCCGAAACTGGCCAATTCTACCCGAGTTGTCAGTTTTCGGTTTCAATTTTCGTTTACGTCCTATAACGTTCACCCTACCTCAACCGAACCCAGCGGGAGCCTAAATCAGTCATGCATCACGTTTCTAACGTCCAATTTTCAACATGCAAGCCAATATTAGAATCATACAACCAATCATAAAACCCTAATCAATAACACAAGCACCTAACATGCATAATCTTTGCAACCACCAACAAACCCTAACCTATCAATAACACAACCCTAAATTTTTAAACTAAAGCAGCAATAACAATGAGCTTAAGCTCTTACAAACGTTGCTTAAAAATACATTTAAATTTCTCAAATGAAATTTAAATGGAAAGCTTAAAGGTTTAGTAAATTTTTACCTCACTTTTGGTCCAATTTGGACTTGGATTTCTTCCCCTTTTTCCTTTCACTAGCTGCTGACCTTGCTTGGCTAATGGGGTCCGAATTTTTCCAGCCTTCCTTCCCTTGAATTCCGGCCACCAACTTGCTCAAAAATTCCGGCCAAATGCTCCAAAAATCCGGCCAAAATCTTGGCTTGGTTTTCCTTGATTTCTCCTCCCTATAACCGGCCTTCTTGGCCAAGATGAGCACCAAAATTTTTCTTGGGTTCTTGGTTGGTATCCTAGATGAAATTGCAGACTTTCAAATCCCTAAATCACCTCTTAGATTCACCTTTTCTCTCTTGCCTTAGCCTTGCTCCACAACCGGCCACTCCTAGGAAATTGGGTGCCAAAATTTCCAAACTTTTTTTTTTCTTGCTATCCCTTCACAAAAACCGACCCTCTCACTCTCTATTTCCTAGATCTTGGCTGAATTCCACTCCTTTCTTCACTCCCTCAAATCCGGTTTGCTCAAGGAAGAAAATGGCAAGAGTTTAGTTGTCTTTTCTAATTTTTTTGATTTATGAACACCTCTATTTATAGAGGTTTGGAAGTCTTAAAAATTGCACAATTTGGTCCTTCAAATTTTCTGCAATCAGCCCTTAACCCCCCTCCTACAGCTGGCCGGCCACCAAGCTGAGAAACAAACACAATACTTTCCAAAAAAATTTTCATTAATAAAGCTAATGATGTAATAATAATAAAGTAAGTGATGTAAGCCTATCTTAAGGCTTGTTTGTCACTTTTAGTTATTAAACAGTCCATTTTTAAGTTAACACAGGTATTTCCAATACTGGATTCACTTATACGCAGTATTGATATTTCGAACTGCAGTCCAAAATTCATCTGTGTAAAACCGAACTGTATAAAAATTTTCTCATAACTTGGAACTACTTGACCAAAGATATTCTGATTATTGTGCTTGATTTTCTATGGTGATTTTGAATCCTAAACATATCATTTTAATCATAAAAATGACTTTATGCAGTACAATTCTATACTGCGAATTATGTAATCGTACAGCCTTTTTCTTTAACTTTTTGGGTCAATCTTTGGCTTTCTCATCCGCCATTGACTTTCTCGTCAACCGCTGACTTTCCCGCCAAGTTTTGACCCTCGTGGTCAACAGTTGACTTTTTGGTCAACCGTCGACGTTTTTCGGTCAAACTTTGACCAACATGAAAATTTTGGCGATTTTGCTCCTTTTCGCCTAAAAGGTCATTTGCTTGATTAAGCAATCATTTTCGAGTCTTATAAAATCATAAAACTCACAAAACGTAATAAAAACCCTTAACTGGCTTTTTCATGCATACCTTCATAATTTGTACTTATTCCTTAAAACAAAAGAAATTGTATTATTGCGGAAATACTTGGTATTACAGTAGGTCGGTTTTGTGTGGGGGAAACAAGGAAAAAAAAGTTTGGAAGTTTTTGGCACCCATTTTCCTAGAGGTGGCCGGTTGTATGTAGCAAGAGAGAGGTGAGAAAAAAATTCTAAGAACTAAGTGTGATTAGGGGTTTTGAGTGTTGGATTCTTATCTAGAACCTCAAGCTAGAGCTCAACAAATTTTGGTGCTCATCTTGGCCAAGAAGGCCGGTTATAGGGAGGAGAAAGCAAGGAAAACCAAGCCAAGATTTTGGCCGGATTTTGGAGCATTTGGCCGGAATTTTTGAGCAAGTTGGTGGCCGGAATTCAAGGGAAGGAAGGCTGGAAAAATTTGGACCCCATTAGCCAAGCAAGGTCAGCAGCTAGTGAAAGGAAAAAGGGGAAGAAATCCAAGTCCAAATTGGACCAAAAGTGAGGTAAAAATTTACTAAACCTTTAAGCTTTCCATTTAAATTTCATTTGAGAAATTTAAATGTATTTTTTTAAGCAAGGTTTGTAAGAGCTTAAGCTCATTGTTATTGCTGCTTTAGTTTAAAAAAAAAAAAAATTTAGGGTTTGTGCTTGATAGGTTAGGGTTTGTTGGTGGTTGCAAAGAATATGCATGTTAGGTGCTTGTGTTATTGATTAGGGTTTTATGATTGGTTGTATGATTCTAATATTGGCTTTCATGTTGAAAATTGGACGTTAGAAATGTGATGCATGACTGATTTAGGCTCCCGCTGAGTTCGGTTGAGGTAGGGTGAACGTTATAGGACGTATACGAAAATTGAAACCGAAAACTGACAACTCGGGTAGAATTGGCCAGTTTCGGGAAAAACAGTTTTTGAGGCCTTTAGAAGCCGAATCTGGAAAAACTCAAAACACGAAAGTTGTTAAGAAGAATTTTTCCTAGTGGACAGCGTGGACGGATTTGCAAAATGAGGCTCCAATGGCCTCGGTTTTTAACAAAACCCGAGCCTGAAGTGCCCAGGACCCCTGCACGGCCATGATTGGTTCCACAGGGTATTTGACAAAGAAAACGTCCGAACTAGGTTTTACCTAAAACATGAAAGTTGTAGGAATTTTTAATATCTAAAACTTTCGTGAAGACAAGTTGTTCAGAATCAGCTTTGATTTTAAAATGAAAATGGATTTCGAAAACGGTACAGGAAATATGGAAAATCCTGTACAGGATTTCTAAAATCAACACAGAAAAAGGGTAATTTCGCAGTTACACTAATAATTGACATTGTGAAACTGTTCCAAAGGCAGTTTCCAATAGTCAATAATTTTATACGTCTCATTTTAAGATTTTTAGTTTTCAAAGTTAAACAAAAAAGGATTTTTATACCTAAACCTAAGGTTTTCTTTTCTAAGGAAATAAGATTTTGAAACCTAAGTTAAAAATAATCCGATTAGAATAGATTTAAACCCTAGGGTTACTCAATGTAACCAAGTAGGATAATGTAAAAATAAGTAAGGGCATATAACTAAGGTTATATAAGAGTGTTGGTTATACTACCAACATTTCTAACCCTTACTTCTGTTCAATTACAGAATATAATATCCGACAGTGTCCTGACGAGGGTCAGCTCAACTTTGGACACAACATACACGAACAAGGTAAGTACAACTCCGCCTACAGCATATGTAATACCTAGATTTTTCAATGTTACTATTTCTTTTTAAAGAAATTAAATGTATACCATCAAGGTATTATTAAAAGAGAAGCTCGGTTAAGAGTTTTCTTACATTTTATGAGTTTTCAGGATCAATAAAACTCAAAATGGACTATGTAGATTAGCAACGGACCTTTTAAGACAAAAAGGGACGAAAAAGTATATGATTTTACGAAAGTCAAAGTTTGACCAAGAACGGTCAAAGGAGTGACTTTGCAGTATTGTGTAATAAAGAATATTGTAAAAGCCGTCTTTACGATTGAGATAGCATGAACAGGCTTTGAAAACCACCTTAGAAAATCAAGCACACCTAGTAGGAATTAAAGACCAAAAGGGCTCGGAAGTATAAGAAAAATTTTATAAAGTCCATTTTTACGCAGATAAATTTTGGACTGCAGTCAAGTAAAACAGTACTGAATTGTACTGTGTATTAGTAAACACAGTATTAGATTTATCTGTGTTAGCTTAAAATGGGTTTGCTTTTCAAAAATTAGCCAAACAAGGCCTTAGGATGACATCATATACCTTCTAAATTATGACATCATCCTTATTTGGAATTATGACATCATAATTCCATGAACCAAACCTTGAATGACAAGTGTCTTGTTCTAGAAAAAATTTTGCTTCTTCCACAAGGGAATGGCCGGCCACCTTGCATGCCAATTGGCAAATTTTTCAAAAATTTAGGGGTCAAAATTGAATTTTAAAAAGTTCTCCTTTTGCCTATAAATAGGGGTGGTCCTTGTTCATTTTTCACAACATCTAGCCAAACTCTTGCCATTTTTCTGCCCATCCAAAACCGAGAAAGAAAGTAAGAGGGAGCCAAGAAAAAAATGAAAATTTTTCTAAACCAAGCTTAGGTTAGTGTTCGGTTTGCAAGGGAAAGCTAAGGGGAGTGTAATAACCCGAATTTTTATGACTCTAGATTTCCTTTGAACAAGGAAAACTTAAGTCTAGATCATGTTTGGAATGGAATATCGGTATAAGTTTGAGTTCTCATTTAACTAGTAACGAGACTCAACGATGGATTACTTAGGCCAGTATAAGGCATTTTAAGGAAAATGACGTGTTGAAATTTCATGATTTCATGATGGTCAAAGTTTGACCAAGATAGTCAAAGTTGACCAAAAGTCAAGGTATGAGATCGCTCTAGAATAATTGTGAATAATATTTGGAGCAATGGGGATTTAGCAGTTTCAAGTTCTGAGAAGAAAAATCCATACACAGTCCAATTTTACGAAGATGAACTCCGGACTGCAATTTAGTGAAACAGTACTGTTTTAAGTGAAAAACAGTATTAGTACTGATTGAGTTAGTAGAGAAATGGCCAGCTCCGAAAAACGTCACCGAAATACGTAGTTTTCTCGGCCTGGCGGGCTACTACCGACGTTTTGTTGAAGGATTTGCCAAGATTGCAGCGCCGCTCACCGCACTTACACGAAAAGGAAAGAAGTATGAATGGACTGCAAAATGTGAAGAGCACTTCCAAGAGCTGAAAAATAGGCTGACTCGCGCTCCGATCCTCACGATTCCAAATGTGGAGGAAGGAAACTTCGTAATATACAGCGATGCTTCCAAGATAGGATTGGGAGCCGTTCTCATGCAGAATGGGAAGGTGATCGCTTATGCTTCACGACAGCTTAAGGATCATGAGAAGAACTATCCGACGCATGATTTGGAACTTACGGCGGTAGTATTTGCGCTCAAAATCTGGAGACACTACCTTTATGGTATCAAGTGTGAAGTTTACACGGATCATCAGAGTTTGAAGTATATCTTCACACAAAAGGAGCTTAACATGAGGCAAAGGAGATGGCTCGAACTGGTGAAGGATTATGACATAGACATCCGTTA
Organism: Ficus carica; assembly: GCA_009761775.1. Lineage (NCBI taxonomy): Eukaryota > Viridiplantae > Streptophyta > Magnoliopsida > Rosales > Moraceae > Ficus > Ficus carica. The sequence goes on from VYVB01000608.1 coordinate 34,504, forward strand.
CCATCCAGGGAAGGCTAACAAAGTAGCAGATGCCCTTAGTCGGAAGTCATCTTCCACGTTAATGTCCCTACAATCGTTGATCGAACCTCTTCAGAAGGAGCCACAAAGATGTATCAAGACTTGAAGGAAAGCTTTTGGTGGCCTAAAATGAAGAATGATGTTGCAACTTTCGTCAGTAAATGCCTCACGTGTCAAAGGGTCAAGGCAGAACATCAACGTCCAGGGGGAGAATTGCAGAAAATTTCCATTCCAGAATGGAAATGGGACCAAGTGACCATGGATTTTGTAGTTGGTCTACCCCGAACTCCCAGTGGCAACGACGCTGTTTGGGTGATTGTTGATCGTTTGACGAAGTCTGCACACTTTATTGCCATTAAGCTTAGCTTTTCAGTAGAGCAGCTAGCGGAATTGTACGTCGCGCAGATCGTTCGCTACCATGGGATTCCGAAATCGATTATCTCGGATCGTGATGGACGGTTCACTTCTAAATTTTGGAAGAGTGTACATCAAGCCATGGGTACAAAGCTTACTTTTAGTACGGCTTTTCACCCTCAAACGGATGGACAATCAGAGAGGACCATTCAGACCCTAGAAGACATGTTGCGAGCATACGTGATGGATTTCAAAGGGACTTGGGATAAGAAGCTTCCTTTGATTGAGTTCTCGTACAACAATAGTTTTCAAGCTTCAATTAGAATGGCTCCTTATGAAGCCCTGTACGGGAGAAGATGTAGATCTCCAGTCCACTGGTATGAGACAAGAGAGAAGGAACTTGTGTCCACAGATTTTATTCGGAAAACCACTGAGGCCGTGAAACTCATACGCCGACGGATGGAAACTGCATTTAGTCGACAAAAGAGCTACGCCGACAAACGCAGAAGACCTCTAGAATTCCAAGTAGGAGACTTGGTTTTTCTCAAAGTTGCTCCATTCAAAGGAGTTATGAGATTCGGAAAGAAGGGAAAATTAAGTCCAAGATACATAGGGCCATTCGAAATACTGGAAATAGTTGGTAATGTGGCCTATAGGTTGGCTTTGCCTCCAGAATTAGCATATGTACACAACGTATTTCATGTGTCGATGCTAAAGAAGTACATTTCGGACCCATCCCATGTATTGGACCACGAACCAATTGAGGTCCACGAGGATATGACATATGAGGAGAAGCCGGTTCAAATCTTGGCACGAGAAGAGAAGGTGCTAAGGAACAAGGTTATACCTTTAGTTAAAGTCCTAAGGCGAAATCATGAGGTTGAGGAAGCAACATGGGAACGCGAGGAAGACATGAAGAAAAGCTATCCAGAATTGTTCTGATTTTCGAGGACGAAAATTCTTTAAGGAGGGTAGATTGTAATATCCAAAATTTTTACGAACTCATGATTTTCTTGTATATAAGAAATCTAAAGCTCGTATTATGTGTTTATGGGTAATTTTATGAAAATTATGAATATTAATACAAGATTCATGATTTTATCAGTATGAGGTTGAGTTCTTGGTAAATTAATTATGAGACTCCGTAATAGGCCTTTTTATGGAAAAAGGTATGACGGAATTTCGTAAACTCATGTTGGTCAAAGTTTGATCAAAAAGTCAAAAGTTGACCAGAATAGTCAGAGGTTGACTAGAGTAAGACGGTACTGTGTTATGATACGCAGTATGGAAGAATATTGCAAAAACCCGTCTTCATGATAGAGATAGCACGAATAGGTTTTAAAAACCACCTTAGAAAAATCAAGCACCCGAGTAGGAATTAGAGACGAAAAAGGGCTCAGGAAAATAAGAAAAATTTTGTACTGTCCGTTTTCTTTTCAGCAAATAAATTTTGGTTAAATAAATACTGTGTTTGAGTGAACACAGTATTAGAAATATCTGTATTGGCTTAAAATGGATTTCTTGTTGGAGGAAGTAGCCAAACAAGGCATAAGGTGAATGACATCACCTTATCCCTAATTATGTCATCATCATTAAGATAAGATAAGATTAGCTTAGGAAATTAAAAACTTGGTCATCAAGTTCTCCTATAGGGGGCAGCCACATGGAGGGTTTTTGTGCAAATTTTTGTGCAATTAGTTTTGCACCAAGGACTTTTGAGCAAAGGAGAATCAAATATTTGCAAAAAAGCCCAAAATTTCCACCTATAAATAGGCTGCCATAGGGGGCGGTTTTGGCTTCAAAAAAATTCTGAAAACAGCCAAACTCTTGCCATTTTATCTCTCAAAAATCCGGACTTCTAAGTGTGAGCAAGAACGGAAGAAAATTTTGCAAAACCGAGAGCAATCGGAGTGTAGGGGTGGTCGGATTTCTAGTGGGAAACCAACAAAGTTTTGAAAAAATTTTGAGATCCATTTTGACCATTAGGGCCGGTTCTAGGAGCAGCAAAAGGGAAAGGAGAAAATCCCAAAAGCCAAGCCAAAACTCTTGATTCAAATCAAGGTAATCTCTTTAGACTTTAAACTTCTCAATTTAAGTTGCAATTGAGAGATTTAAATGTATTTTCCAAGGGTTTGTAAGAGCGTAAGCTCGATTTAAGTTTTTGCCTAAGTTGGATTTAGGGTTGTGCTTGATTTAGATTAAGGGTGGTTTGATTTATGAGTTTAAATTATGAGCTTGCATAGTTGTATGCTTATGCTTGATTGATTTTGTTGAATCGCATGTTAGGGTTCGATAAGTTGTATGTCCCCAATTACGTTTAAGAATGATGGTTTGGAACGTTAGAAAACCGCTGCATGTGTGTATTAGAGCTCCCGCGGTGGCTGGTTGAGCTAGGTTCCACGTCTAGGACGTAAAACGAACCCTAAACCGAAAACTGCCATTTTCGGGTAAAACCTGACCAGTTTCGGGAAAAGTGAAATTTGAGGCCTTTAGAGGCCGAATTTGGAAAAACTTAAAACACGAAAGTTGTTCAGAACGATTTTTCCTAGAGAAAAACGTGGGATGTTTCCCAAAATAAGGCTCCAATGGCCTCCGTTTACCCCAAAACCCGTGGCTGATCCTCAGACCCAGTTTTCACTCAGTTTTTCGGGGTCAGCCAGTTTCAAACAAAAACTGGGACGAATCTAGGCCGAATTGTAATTTTTACAAAACATGAAAGTTTTAGTATTTTTCGAGAGCTACAACTTTTATGAAGACAACTTTTTCAGATTACGAACCGATTTTTAAATTAGAATCGTTTTTCAAAGGGTGCGCTGGGAATCCGAAAATTCCTGCACCCCTAGTTTTATAAATGTTTTTAGAAAACTGTTTTTCTACTACAAACTATTGTTTTGATTATGGAAAACTGTTACAAGGGCAGTTTTCAACCTCAAATGATTTTATAAAACACGAATCCAAGAGTTGGAATTTTTACGATTTAAGTAAAGGATTTTTATAAGTTAAAAATGAAGTTTTGGGATTAATTTCCCTAAATTTTCCAAGTAAGGGAAATTAATTTTTCAAGTTAGAATATAGCAAGCGACTAGTTTACGAAAGGTAACCGGGAGATATACCCGAGTTACTGGGCTTAGCCTCAAAGCCCAAGGTTGACCATAGTTGACCAAGGGTTGACCATGAGTTGATCAGATATCGACTTTAACCCAACAGTTAATTAAGGGTTACTCAATATAATCCTATAGGATACCAAGGCATGTGTGGGGGGACATATAACTAGAATGTTGGAAAGGTTACCAACTTTTATAGGATTCTTATCCTATGTTCTTTTAATAACAGGAAGGAACCTGCAATTGCAATCCGAGTTAAGACATCAGAACCCGGAATCTAGCAAATCAGGCAAGTATCAAACCTCACCTACAGTATGAAAATAGTAAAGACTATTTTCAAGTATACTTGCTATGTTGTGCCATGATGTGTGATGCAGTACTATGTTATAAAAGTGCTATATTTACAAAAGTGCTATGTTTATAAAAGTGCTATGTTATAAAAGTGCTATGTTTACAAAAGTGCTATGTTTATAAAAGTACTATGTGTACAAAAGTGTTATATTTATAAAAGTGCTATGTTTATAAAAGTGCTATGTTTAAAAAAAAAAAAGTGCTATGTTCACAAAAGTGCTATGTTTACAAAAGTGCCATGTTTACAAAAATGTCATGGTTTCAGAAATGCCATGTTTTCAAAAATGCCATGGTTCCAGAAGTGACATGTTTTCAAGAAGGCCATATTATGGCAAATGTTAGTATGATATGACATAGTGACATCATGAAATATGTTCACTAATGTTAAATCACATGGTACGATAATCAAGTAAGGTGTCGTACCAACCTCCCCTAATCAAGGAGGCTACAGTTTAGTATTACCTTCCGTGATCGAAATTCGTGATCGTGAAGGGTCCAGTTAAAATTCCCAGAACTGTTAGGGCCTTGCAAACCCTAGCTTTATCTGGAGGCTGCGCGCTTTTGGTACGAACACTACGGGCCCACAGTTAGGACAAGATAATAAAGATTGAGTCTATAATGAAACATAAGACATTCAATCAATCATAAATGGTTCATGCATGAGTTAGTGTTGTTTGCCATGTTCTCAAGATGCTTATAATGTTTTGTGAGATTATGTTTGAACTTGCTGGGCGAAAGCTCACCTTTATATTTCATACTGTAGGTAAGAAGCCTGCAATTTAATTGGTGGGCTATGCGGACGATGCGGCGGGTGAAGGGCGGTGTGGGATACCACTACGCATAAATTTTCCGCATTTGATTTTCAGTAGTATGTTAATATTTCAAAAATAAATTATGTTTTGTTATTTGTAAGTAGTTTAAAGACACAAAAAGTTACTATCAGTATAGTCCGTTATATAACAAGCTTTTCTTTATAAGATAACTTATGTGTATATGTTTTAAAAAAAAAAAAAAATTTATCTCAAATTTTCAAGTAAAGAACAAGTATGTATGGTGTCGACCTGGCTTGGGAAGTCAGGGCGTCACAGGGAGAGTTTGAGAAATTTTCCCAGCCTTTTCTAGGCTTGCTGCCGAGTGTTTATGTGCAGGAAAAAATCAAGAGAGAAACTGAAAATTTAAGGGGAAAAGTTAGGGTTAATTCGGGTTTGATTCAATCAACCGAAAACAAGTTTTGAGACCATTTTTTTTGGTCTAGGGCAGCCACGGTTTTGAGCAAGGGAAAGCAGTTAAAAAACTGCAATTTTAGTGTTTCAAGGGTGGTGTGGCCGAGCCTTAGGTGAAGGACAAATCTTGAGGCCAAACCAAATTTTTTTTGGCAACTTGGTGTGGTGAAAACCGTGTGTGGTGTGGAAGTTTTTGGACCCAAACCCTAGCCTTGAGCCAAGGTAATTTCTTTAGCTCAAACCTTTTCAATTAAGCTTTCAATTTGAAATTTATTTGTATTTCAAGTTGAAATTTGTAAGAGCATAAGCTCAAGTTTTCTTTGCCCTAGATTGGTTAGGTGTGGTGCTTGATTTAGGGTTAAGGGTGGGTTGGTTTAATAGCTTTGATTTGGTTATGTTTATGCTTGTTGATTGATAGGTTGCATGCTAGATGTGAATGGTTGTATGCCCCTGATTTTTTGGTCCACAATCTGCCCTAGGCAGTGCATGTTGGACTGCTAAGTTTTAGGGTGAATGGATGATGAATGGTTTAATTGTAATGCAAAGTTAGAACCATGCAAACCTAGGCTAGGTTAATGCGGGTTTTGGTTTGCATGGGCACGTTTGAGTTGCATGTTGGTTCATATGGGACGTTAGAAAACGCTGCATGTATGCTATCTAGGCTCCCGCGTGATCGGTTGAGTTAGATTACACGAAATAGGACGTAAAACGAATTTAAAACCGAAAACTGCCAGTTCGGGTACCAACTGGCCAGTTTCGGGAAAAGTGAAATTTGAGGCCTTTAGAGGCCGAACTGGGTAAAACGTAAAACATAAAAGTTGTTCAGAACGAGTTTTAATAGAGGGCAACGCGGGTAGAATCCCAAAATGAGGCTCCAATGGTCTCCGTTTTTACAAAAATCCGTGGCTAGTCTGGCCAGACCCAGTTTACAGGATCAGCCAGTTTTTAACAAAAACTGACGCAAATACAAGCAGAACTGGATTTTTCTCAAAACACGAAAGTTTTAGAATTTTTCGAGAGCTAGAACTTTCGTGAAGACAAATTTTTCAAAATCAGAATGGATTTTTAAACTGACACGGTTTTATAAAGATTGTGCAGGGAATAGGAAATTCCTGTACAGGATTTTCTAAAAACAGTTCCGAAAAATTATATCTTTTCCCAAAACCACTGTTTTGACTAGGGAAACTGTTCCAAAGGCAGTTTCCAGCCCTAAATGATTTTTCAAAAACCTATTTCAAGGATATGAATTTTTATGAGTTATGTAAAAGATTTTTGAAGTTAATTTACCCAAGTTTCCAAAGAAATGGAAAATGGATTTTTTAAACCAAACTGGGTAAGTAAAATGATTTCGGGTAATAACCGGAAATAATATCCAAGTTACTAGGCCAAGGCCTAGAGCTCAAGTTTGACCCATATAGGGTTAACTTTGATTGATCAAGAGTCTAATTATAATTAACCTTAAGGGTTAGACAAGATAACCCTAAAGGATACTAAGATTAATAAATTGGGCTAAGATATAGGGTTAATCAAGGAAACCCAATAATTATAATAAAGCCCAAGGTTAGGAAGGTGACCTAACCCTAACAGTATGTATAGGATTTAGCACATGAGGTTACCCAACGTAACCTCTTAAAGAATTAATTCATATTTGGTTGCTATTAATAATAATTTGTAACCCAGTAAGACATCTAGTATTGGGGACATACAATTAGGATTATGTAAGCATGTTGGTTAGATTATCAACATTCTGCAATACTGATTAGAACCTCACCTATGTCCTTCAACGAGCAGGAGGGAACCTGCAGCTGTACTCTGAGAAGAAGCAGCATAACGCAGGACATAGCAAGAGAGGTAAGTACAACCACCGCCTACAGCATAGGCTTTGTTGTGGTACTTGCCTAAGTATGTTAGATGTATGCTAGGAATGTATGTTATGCAGTTGTTGATGCTATGTTATGTTGTTGTTGTTGTTGCTATGTTATATTGTTAATGCTAAGTGATGTTATTGTTGTTATGTTATGTTATTGATATGCTATGCAATATATCATATGTTGTATGCTAGGTTATGTAGTATGATAAGTTAAGGTATGTTTATGATGAATGTTATGATTACATGAAGCATGTAAGTATAAGAGCACGAAGCATGTTCACGAAATCTTATAAGAATAATAAGATCAAGTATGACACGACAAGATGAAAAGAAAGATGGCGAGCAAATCGCCTGTGTTGTACCGACCCGAGTAAGGTCGGGTTGGACTATGGTTTGAGTTGGACATGGTTTGGCCGCCCCAACCACTCCATAGTCGCGCGCCCGGTACATACACACAAGTAAGGGGCCCATAAGTAAGATAAGAAATGAAAGTAAGTTAAGCATGAATTGAGCATAAAATAAGCATAAATGGACCATGCATCACGACATGTATGTTATGTTATGATGAATGAAGATAAGAAATGATATGATATGCATGATAAGTTAAGCTAGAACGTGTAAGGATAAATTATGTTTGTCTTTATCGCGGTATAGGAGGTTGTACTTGCTGAGCGAAAGCTCACTGTCTTACGTTTATGCTGTAGGTAAGCAACCGTCAGCAATGGTTGATACAAGATGGAAGGGCATGGCGGGGCAAACTGTGAAATGTGGGAAATCTAGCTGCTACGCGTTTTGTTCTTTATGAATTTATGTTATGGTAAATATTTTGCTAAAGATACTTTTATATGTTGCACTAGTATGCCATATAAAATAAAAAAAATAATAAAAAAAAATTCCGCTGTTTTCATAAGTATGTAAGTAAGTATAAGAAGTTCAGTATGTAAGTATGTATGTATGGTAACTGCCTGTGCTAGGCGGGTCGTTACAGCATAGGCTTTGTTGTGTATACTTGCCTAAGTATGAAATTGTTAAGTGCTATGGGTGATGAAGTGTTACATGTTTAATGTGCTATAAAAGTTATATGTTAGGATTTAGGAAATGTTACAAAATGTTATGATTATATGCTATGCTTTATGAAATGTTATGAAATATGTTATGAAAAGTAAAATGTAATATGCTAAGGAAAGTGTTATGAAAAATGTTAGAAACATGTTAAGATTAAAATATGCTAAGATTTAATTATGTGGAACATCACGAAGCATGTTCACTAATTAACTAAGAATGAGACCAAGTACAAGATAAAGAATGTTATGATGGCAAGCAAATTGCCTGTGTCGTACCGACCCGCGTTAGGTCGGGTTGGACTATGGATTGTGTTGGAAATGGACTGGCCGCCCCAACCAATTCATAGTTGCGCGCCCGGTACTGACACCTATGGGGCCCATACGTTAAGATAAGCTAAGAAAGCAAATTATGAATAATAAGAAAGCATAAGAAAGCATAAGTGGCTCATGCATATGTATGATAAGTTACGCTATGTTATGATATGTTAAACTATATGATGTATGCAATGATTAAATTATGCTATGTATGTGTGTCATATTGCGTTGTGTCGCGGTATAGGATAGTTGTACTTGCTGAGCGAAAGCTCACTGTCTTACGTCTATGCTGTAGGTAAACAACCTGCTAGCAATTGCTGATGCAAGATGGAGGGGCGAGGCTTGGCGGACTGTGAACCGTGGGAATTATAGAACCGCTACGCGTTTTGAATTTATTTTATTTATGCTTTTCAAGTTAAGATACGCCAAACGACTTTAATTAATATTTGTTATATCTTACGTACGACTTCGTGTGTGTGTGTCACACTGTATAAAAAAAAAAAAAAAATTTCCGCTGTTTACATCAAATAAGTAAGTACGAAATATACGATATGTATGTATGTACGGTAACGGCCTGTGCTAGGCGGGTCGTTACATGATTACACTCGATTTGTATATTTTTAATATTCACTAATTTTTTCCTACTTATTTTCTGATAAGTTTGTACAAAATTCACTATAATCTCAATGAAAAATATTTAAATTGATATTTTTCATTACTTTTTTTTCATTTTTATAATCTTTCAAATTTTGGCGGAACTTTTCTACAATTAAAATATATTTTAGCACCTTTAAAATTCCGAAATTTTGATCTCGACAAAATTTTTGTCCTTGCATGTGACAATCTACCATAAATACTAATAATAGTACTACCTATGCTTCTATCATACTCCACTTTTTTGTAATAATTTTAGCTCTAATCAATTAATCCATTTATGCATTCCATTTCTCGCACAATGACAAGTGCATAATTTTTGATATATTACCTTGCATGACGTTTCTAGGTTTTGTAGACTTTTTAACATCCCTGATCGTATTTAAAAAAGCCTTGGAATATTCAGTAGCCCTTTACTAGGCCCTAACTACATCCATTACTATTCAGTAGCCCTTTATTCAGTAGCCCTTTTACGCTCAAGAAAGTCTTGCGACTGCTTTGGATTCATCCATTGCTTGATTAGTATTTGATAATTCTCCATAAATAGGAATGTGATTGGTTTGGAATAAGACACGATTGAATCACAATACTCTCATTTTAGTCAGGATACACACTCATGATGTCAACCTTCTTAGATTGTGTGCTTTTGAAGTTCTCTTACTGAGACTATCTCCAACCTGGCTTCATTTTGGCGTCAGCAGTTGTGCTCCAACCTAACTACATAACGCAACTCCTAACGATTTTTATCACTTTCTTTTTCTCTTTTGGTTTTTCTTTTCCTGTATATATATATATATATATAAATGTTTATATATATAACAATGGACCCATAAGAACATATACAGAATATTACTTATAAAGAAATTTTGAAGTAAATAAGATGGAGATAAACTTTAAATTTGAGTTAAAGTTGCATCATTCTGGTCAAAAAAATTTTAAAATAGAGTAATGAGTAGAATATGGTATGGACTCGTACTTTTGGCATCATCTTGCGTGGAGGTCATTGTCTTGGTTTTGACGCTATTGTACAGTCGACGAAAACGTGTTCTAGCCTGAGTGACTGTTCGAAGGGGTAATTTTAGTTTCTGATGAATTCAGCAATAATCGAATCAGAATGTTTTTCATTAATAAAAAATGGAACATGTAAGAGATGATGGTGTTAACAAAGTGCTGACATAATCGGGACGTTTGGGTGTATCTATTGATATCTGTTGCTATCATTAAAAGGAAAAAAAAATGCTTTGAGACGATGAAAGTGCACTAAACAAATTACTCGTACACTTCTCTACTTTAAGCACATGTGTTCTTGATCAGGTTTTAATGATCTGATGAGATTAAACACCTGAAAACGGAGACCCGAACTATTCCCTGCTTGGTTCTTTTCTTCTCCAAATTTCTTCACCCTTCTCTCTCCGACTCCGAGCTCTGCCATCCCGACGACAAGAAGGTCCTCCTAGAGATCAAGAAATCCTTTAACGACCCCGACATCTTCGTCTCGTTGGATCCGAAAACCGACTGCTGCAACTGGACCTTCATTATCTGCGACAACAACAGCCGCGTTGGTGAGCTCGTAGTTGCAGACGTAGACTGCGATCTTGTGGGACCAATCCCGCCGGAAGTCGGTGACCTTCCATACCTCCTATGGCTCGGCTTCGCAGATTGCCCCAACATAACAGGAACCATCCCACCAGCCATCGCCAAGCTCCATAACCTCGAGGCACTTGCTATCAGAAAAAAATTATGACTTTCTATTAAACTATGCCTACTAATGAATTATTATGTTTGTTGAAAATTATCATATTATTTGTTACATAATTAAATTCTGTAACTTAAAAAGTATTTGAAATTTAACTGATTTCTTATTTTCAAGATATATATAATAAAAAAATTCTAAACTGTTTTTTTTTTTTTTTTTTTTTTCGGTGGCTTGCTAAACAAAATCTTGAATCTGTTGCTGTAATTAGGACCTCGTGGTTTTAGAGCTTGGTGATAAAAGCTTCTCAGGACTGATTCCGAATGCCATCGGTAGTCTACCGCAACTCCGTTTTCTCAATCTGTCTTATAACCAAATACCGGGACCAATTCCTGGCACGTTCGAGTCAAGCAGTTGTAATACCCAAATTTATGGTAAGGAATTTTTATGAATTAATAAGTTAATACATCAAAATTGCTTATGTAGATTAAAGTTTCGATTATAATTTTAACCTAAAGTTATGAAATGAATTTTTATGATATGACAATTTTTTTAATTTTTGTCACTTAGTAGTTAGTATGTATATGGTCACATATTGTTATTCAAAAAGTGTAAATAGTAAAAAGTGACCAATTTTATGTAAGTGTAGATAAAGTTGTCAAATCATTAAATATAGTATTTTAATAGTTTTATCAGTATATAAATTAGCAGTCTTGAAGTGTTTTAAACATGATTTTTCTGCATATAAAAAATGCAGTATCAAGGATTTGATATCAACTTTTAAGTCGAATAAAAATAAACTGATAACTTTTTGACATATAAAATTTAGACATATTACCTTTTTCAGTATTGGAACTTAGTGGATAAGTCTTGATGTCTAAAAAGATTTTTACTGAATTACTTTATCTGTACAAAAACTTGGAGGTCAAGTTTTTCAAATAGATAAGATTTAGACTGCTTACCTTTTTCAATCCAAAAACTTGGTGGGCAAGTTTTGCAATAGATAAGAATTTAACTAATTAACTTTTTAGCAGTAGAGGACCTTGGGAGTTGTACTAGTGGAAGATAAAGGAAAATATTGTTATGTTGAGTCAGCAGTCCAAGAATTCATCAGTTGATGATAATATCTAGAATTATCTTCGATTATCTTTTTTTAAGGAAAATAGGAATTTTTGATCCAATGGTTACAAATGGACAAGTATCAAGAGATCAATGGCTAAGAAAAAGCCTTCCTAGGCAAGTTTCTTAATCTTGATTTGATCATGATTAGCCTTCTAAAATTTATCAAGACAACAATTAGCAACTTATTAATTAATCCCAAAGTCATTAACTGTAATACCAAGTATTTCCGTAATAATACAATTTCTTTTGTTTTAAGAAATTTATACAAAATATGAAGATATGCATAAAAAAAAGCCCGGTTAAGGGTTTTTATTACGTTTTGTGAGTTTTATGATTTTATAAGACTCGAAAATGATTGCTTAGTCAAGAAAATAACCTTTTAAGCAAAAAGAGCAAAATCGTTAAAATTTTTATGTTGGTCAAAGTTTGACTGAAAAACGCCGACGGTTGACCAAAAAGTCAACTGTTGACCACGGGAGTCAAAATTTGGCGGGAAAGTCAGCGGTTGACAAGAAAGTCGATGGCGGACGAGAAAGCCAAAGATTGATCCAAAAAGTTAATGAAAAAGGCTGTACGACTTAATAATTCGCAGTATATAATTGTACTGCATAAAGTCGTTTTTATGATTAAAACGATATGTTTAGGATTCAATACCACCATAGAAAATCAAGCACATTAATTAGAACCTCTTTGGCCAAGTGGTTTCAAGTTATGAGAAATTTTTATACAGTTCGGTTTTTACACAGATGAATTTTGGACTGCAGTTCAATTAACCAATACTAAGTATAAGTAAATCCAGTATTGGAAATACCTGTGTTAATTCAAAAGTGGACTGTATAATAAGAAAAGGAGCCAAACAAGCCTAAAGGTGGATGACGTCACCTTACTTTTATTTATGACATCATTTTTTGATTTAAAGAAAAATTGGAAAAGATTTCCTTGCTCACCAAGCCAAGGTAGCCGCCACATACCCCCCCCCCCCCCCTAGGCTACAATTTCTGATTTTTGAGGGACTAAATGTTGCAATTACAAAGAGTTCCAACCTCTATAAATAGGGGTTGTCATAATTCAAGAAAAATTAGAGAAAAGCAACCTTATTATGCCAAAATTTCTCCACCAAAAACCGTGAGTGTGAAGGAAGGAAAAGGAAGAAATCCAAGCTAGGAACAAGGAGAAGAAAGTGTGTGAGGGTCGGTTCTTGAAGGAGAAGCAAGCAAGAAGTAAGAAAAAAGTTTGGTACCTATTTTCCTACCAAGGGGCCGGTTATGGTGGGGAAGAAACAAGGAAGGATCTAGGCTTGGGAGACCAGATTTTTGAGCCAAGGTGTGGCTGGATTTTAAGCAGGTTGGTGACTGCAATTTAGGGCAAGAAGCTGGACATTTTGGGGAGCCAATGGACCCTTGGAAGTCGGCTGTGAAAGGAGGAAAAAAGAGAAGTGAAACAAGCCTATTTTAGACCCAAAAGTGAGGTAAAATCCTTGGATCCCTAAGTTTTTTCATTTGAATTTCATATGGAGAAATTTAAATGTATTTTATGCAAGGTTTGTAAGAGTATAAGCTCACTTTAATTTGCTGCCTTAGATAGGAAATTAGAGCATGTGCTTGATTTAATTTATGGTTAGGGTTTGGTGGTTTCAATTTTTGCATACTAAGTGTTTGATTGTTTGATTAGGGTTTTCTAAGTTTATGTTTGATGCGTATGTTGATGTGTATGATGAATGTTGAACGTTAGAAACGTAATGCATGTTTGATTTAGGCTCCCGCTGTGTTCGGTTGAGGTAGGGTGAACGTAATGGGACGTAAAACGAAATCGAAACCGAAAACTGCCAATTCGGGTAGGAATTGGCCAGTCTCGGGAAAAGCCGATTTTGGGGCCTTTAGAGGCCGAATTTGGAAAAATGTAAAACATGAAAGTTGTTCGGAAGAGGTTTTCCTAGAGGGCAACGTGGACCGTTTCCCAAAATGAGACCCCAATGGCCTCCGTTTACCCCAAAACCCGTGGCTGATCCCCAGACCCAGTTTTCACTCAGTTTTCGGGGTCAGCCAGTTTCAAACAAAAACTGGGACAAATCTAGGCCGAATTGGAATTTTTGCAAAGCACGAAAGTTTTAGCATTTTTGAGAGCTACAACTTTTGTGAAGAAAACTTTTTCAGATTACGAACCGGTTTTTAAACTGGGATCGTTTTTCGAAGGGTGCGCAGGGAATCCGAAAATTCCTGCACCACTAGCTTTACAAATGTTTCTAGAAAACTGTTTTCTACTACAAACTATTGTTTTGATTATGGAAAGCTGTTTCAAAGGCAGTTTCCAATAGTCAATAATTTTTACTAATCTAATTTTATGATTTCCAGTTTTAAGTTAAACAAAAGATTTAACAAAGAATTTACATAAGGTTTTACAAGAAATAGGATTTTGAAACCTAAAGTTAAAAACCATCCGATTAGAATAGATTTAAACCATAGGGTTACTCAAATGTAACCAAGTAGGATAACGTAAAATTAAGTAAGGGATATATAACTAAAGTTATATAAGAGTGTTGGTTACACTACCAACATTTCTAACCCTTACTTTTATTTGAAAACAGAGTATAGCACGCAGCAGTGTTCCGGCGAATCAAGCTAGATATCGGACACAGTGAACAAAAACAAGGTAAGTACAACTCCGCCTACAGCATAGGCTTTGTGGTGTATACTTGCCTAAGTATGATGAAAATGTTATGTGACATAAATGTTACATGCTAAGTATTAGAAAATGCTATGCTCTATATGTTAAGTGCTATAATAGGTTAGGAAATGTCATGAAAGATGCTATGAAGTATGAACGCTATGTTATATGTTATGTTACGCCATGTGCTATAAAATAGGGTAAGTGTTATGAAATGTTACATGCAATGTGCTATGGAATATGCTAAGTGCTATGAAGTGTTATATGCTATGGGTTACGGAATGTTATGAAAATGTGTTATGTTATATGCTATATGCTAGAATCATGTTATGATAGGATATAAGATATGTTATGGCTATGGTATGGTTAAGATAGGATCATGATTTAATTGTGTGACACATCACGAAACATGTTCACCAATTAATAAGAATAAGATCAAGATATGAAACGATGAAAGTTATGATGGCAGACGAACTTACTTGTGTCGTACCGACCCGCGTGAGGTCGGGTTGAGCTATGGCAAGAGTAAGTCCATAGTTGTGTACTCGGTACGGACACTTATGTTATGGGGTCCATAAGTAAAAAAATAAGTTAAGAAAGAATGTTATGAAGATATAAGAGAGCATAATGGAGCATAAATGGTTCATTCATATGCTATGATAAGTATGATATGCCATGATAAGTTATGATATGCTAAGATAAGTTATGACATTGTATGATAAGTTAGGATATGTTATGATAAGCTATGAAATGCTATGAAAGGTTATGTTACGATATGTTAGGATATATTATGACATGATGTGTTTGTGATATCGCGGTATTTAGTAGTTGTACTTGCTGAGCGAAAGCTCACTGTTTTATGTCTATGCTGTAGGTAAACAACCTGTCAGCAACTGTTGATGCAAGATGGAGGGGCGTGGTCTGGCAACTGTGAAATGTGGGGATCAAGCCGCTACGCGTTTTGAATTTTTATGTAATTATATTATAAGTTTTATTTTATGCTCGAACAACTTTATTTAATGTTCGATATGTTTACGTTTATATTTCGTGTGCGAATACACGGTATAAAAAAAAAATTTCCGCTGTTTTTGGTAAAGTATGAAAGTATGAAAGTATGTATGTACGGTAACGGCCTGTGCAAGGCGGGTCGTTACAGAGTTGGTATCAGAGCGGTTCCCTGCGATCAAATTTCACAGTCAGCCTGCCATCGCCGCCATCATTGTAAGTTTAAAATTTATTTCATATATTGATATTTATTATGCGAATATGGGATGATAGATATACGATATGGATCCTGCATAAGTAGCTGAGGATCGACGCTCGATTACATCTTTCTACAAGTCCCAGCCCCTGTTGTTCGACGGTACGAGACGGATAGTGTCGCTAGCTGCATGGCTGTACGACACGGAGTTGATTTTTCGCACTAGCCACATTGTGGAGCGTCTACAGGTCTCCTTAGCTAGTCGGTGTTTAGTTGCGAACGCCCGCTTGTGGTGGAGGACACACGGAGAAAAGGGCGTTGCCAGACCACACTTGGGCGCATTTTCGTGCCCTAGTGATCGCGCGCTATGGTCCGATACCTGAGGAAGGAGCAGGCGAGCCGTACCGTGATCCCGAGATTTATCGGGATATGCAGCATCGGCGATATCAAAGTTTTGTAGCTAATTGGCGTGCGTACCCACAGGAGTCCGTGTGACACTACTGCAGGAGATTTCAGGAGGCGATGTTACCTCACATTCCACAAAACATACCCAACCCAGAAATGCAGGCATTGGTGATACTCCACAATGGATTACCTCCTCAGCTCCGACAGTACGTTGCAGAACCTATGCTTGGTATGACGGTAGGGGATATGATAGCTGACATTATAGAGGCTGAAATGGTTAGCCACGCTATGCAGGCTGGAGTTGAGGCCGAGGCCGACGGCCAGGATGTGGCCAATGACATAGATGCTCATTAGGATCAGCCCGACGATCCTCCAATCATCGATATATCCGGCGATGACGAGGACGATAATATGGAGCCAGCGCTCGAGCCAGGAGATTGGGATGTGGATTCCGATGCTTCGTCAGTAGCCACGATCGAGATTATAGTTTAGACTAGGACCGATCATATATATATTTCTTTTGACCATAGAACGGATAGTACTAAGCTTATTATTTTTGATAATAGGCTTGTATTTATGTATGATGGTGAAGTGTTAGACACTTCCAATAAAGTTTTGGCCTTATATGTATAAATATGTACGTATGATATGATGAAATCAATATGTAATTACAGTATGATAAATTACGATGTACATAGTATGTACATAAGAGATAGTAAGAATGATGTACTATTGGAAGGGTACAAAAAGACCGTGCGAACACGGATATATGACAAGAATATGTTATGTTATGAAAAGCCATGCTATGATTATAAAAGTTACGTTATGATAAGTATGGTAATATGATATGATCAGTTATGCATGAAGGAAAGGATATTATAAATATGATAATATCTTTTCTTTGGGTTAATAGGATTTTCAAAGATGATACGCCCGCGTAGAATGATGCTCGTTAATCCACCTGAGTCAGATCTCGCAACCGTTGTAGTGAATTTACAACGACAGTTGTTGAACAGCAGCGAGAAACTGATAGACTTCAGAAACAGATAGCTCGATTCAATCAGATACTACAAGATAATGTAGTCACACCTCAAGAAATCCACCTCTGACTAGGGAGGATTCCTTACATAAGCGCTTCAGGCGAATGAAGGCGCCTGAGTTTGAAGGACCCACGAACTCAATAGAGGCCGATACTTGGTTATTAGATATCCAAGTAATTTTATGGGACTGACAGAACAGGAGAAGATTTTGTATGCTTCCCTGATGCTTAAAAAGGATGCTCAGCATTGGTGGATGACTGTGCAAATGCGTAGAAACGTGACAACCATGAGCTGGCAAGATTTTATGATCGAGTTTAGAGCAATGTACTACAATCGGGAGATTCTTACAGCTCAGCAGAATGAGTCCTATAGTTTCCGACAAGGATCGATGACAGTATTGGAGGCTGTCAAGAAATTTGAACAGCTAGCCATTTATGTCCAGAGCTTGTACCAAATGAGACCGAGAAGGTAAGAAGATGATAAAGATGCTTCGGACTGATATTGCCAAGCAAGTTAGTGCTGGCAGTAACCCTCCTACTTTGGTTTCCGATTGTATCGGTCAGGCAATTAAGAGCTGAGTACCAGATTAACCAAGATAAAGGAGGCAAGAATTCAAATTCTTAAGGCTAAGAAAGGAAAATAAGGACGCGCGAAGCAGTTGCAGCCCTCGACAGAATCTGAAGATGCATTCGAAGGGCCAAACCAGTAATTCGGCTCGAAAATTCGAACAATTAGGAAAGAACAAGAAGAGAAAGAATGCTACAAGGAAAGCCAACAAGGAAATTACCCTCAAAAGAAAACCAATCGAGGTAGTGGGGGTAATAATAATAGCAATAGTTATCCGGTATGCGCCCAGTGTGGAAGGAGACACATAGGAGTGTGTAAATTTGGAATGAACATTTGCTACCTTTGTGACAAGGAAGCCATTATGCAAGAAATTGTACCTTGAAGAACCAGAATCCAAACCCCCAGTTTCCAAATAGAGATTCGGATCATCAATTACTTGCAGTCCAAGCAAAAATTGAAGGCCTTTCGATCACACAGGAAAGACTGGAGGCTCCGGAACCACAGACCTGGAATTATGCCTACACAAAAGAAGACGTTGAAGCTGTAACTTCATCGGTGGCAACAGGTTAGATTTCTGTCACCATTTTATGATACACTTACTCTAGCTTGATTCTGAGACAGACCATTTATTTGTATCAATGGATTTCGCCCAGAAATTATGAAGAAAAGACAATAGTTTAGAGTAATCTTGTAGAATATTCCTTCAGCGAGGAAAAAATTCTTCTGTCTGACTATTGGATACGAAATGTCCTAATAGTCAATTAATACATAAAATTTTCATGGATCTTGTTGTAACCAAACTTCAAGATTAGTGTGTAATCGTAAGAATGGAGTTCTTGGGAAAGACAACGCCAAGGTTGATTGTCGAAAGCGTTGTGTTACATCTAGTCCGCCAGGCTAAGAAGGGGCACTTGATTTTTACAGACAGTCTTGGAGTTCAGCAACCAGGCTAGTTTGACAATAAAGGCTTGGAAGATGTTAGCTAATGACTGCCAATGATATTTGGCTAATATGGTGGACAAGGATCGGGAAGTGGAGTTGACGTCAGATGATGACCTCATTATAAAGGAGTATGTAGATATCTTTCCGAGGAACTTACTAGGATTTTCGCGGGAACAGAAAAGTTCTTTCGAGATCGAGTTGTTGCTTGAAGCGGCACCCATAACGAAAGTGCCTTATTATAAAGCAACCACTAAGCTTAGGAAGCTTCAAGTGCAGTTGCAGAAACTGTTGGACAAATGATTCATCCAACAGAGTCACCCTCCGTGGGGAGCGCTTGTGTTATATATAAAAGAAAGGATGGATCTTTGCGCATGTGCATCAATTATCGTGAGCTAACAAGATTACAATCAAGAACAAGCATTTCCTTCCGAGGATTGACGATCTTTTTGATCAACTTAGGGGAGCAGCTGTATTTTCGAAAGTTGATCTGCGATCAGATTATCATCAGCTCAAGATCAAGGAGATAGATATCTCCCAGACAGCTTCCGAACTCGCTATGCGCATCATGAGTTTTTGGTTATGCCATTTGGCTTAACCAATGCCCTGTTACTTTCATAGACCTTGAGAATCGAGTGTTCAAGGAGTATCTAGACCAGTTCGTCATTGTCTTTGTTGACGACATTTTGACTTATTCAAGGTCCAAGGAGAAACATGAACATCACCTTAGGTTGGTGATGGAAACGTCAAAGACAAAAACAACTGTAGGCCAAGATCACTAGGTGTGAATTTTGACTGGAAAAGTGCATTTTTAGGGTCATGTGATGCTCAAGGGAAGGATCTTCGAAGACTCGGTAAAAAGTGGAAGCGGTCAGTTTACGGCCGGTACCTAAGAACGTTATGGAGATAAAGAGATTTCTTGGATTAGCTGGATATTATCGCGACTCGTCGAAAGATTTTCCAAGATTGCCGCACCATTTACAGCCCTTACTCGAAAGGGGAAGAAATTCAATGGACCCTGAAGTGCGAGGAGAACTTCAAAAGCTAACAAGTGCATCGGTATTGATAATTCCTGTTATAGATGTAGAAAATTTCATGATTTACAGTGACGCTTCTAAAAGTGGATTATGAGCTGTCCTAATGCAAAATGGAAAGATAGTAGCCTACGCATTACGAAACTAAAGAGTCACAAAAAGGAATTATCCTACGCATGATCTGGAGCTTGCGGCAATAGTTTTCGCACTCAAAAATTTGGAAACCATCAAGACACATCAAGGAAATGATGTCCTTTTTGCCAAGGCACAATTTTTTTAAAGAAAGAACCAGGAATTTAAGACCTCTGCGAATGGTGGTATTTATTTCAAGAAAGGAATTGTACTCCTGACTTTGAATTTTAAGGGGTTAGATACTGTTA
This sequence comes from Ficus carica, assembly GCA_009761775.1. NCBI lineage: Eukaryota > Viridiplantae > Streptophyta > Magnoliopsida > Rosales > Moraceae > Ficus > Ficus carica. Next base: position 54,502 of record VYVB01000608.1, read on the forward strand.
GAGGCACATACGACACCATATTCAGTACGTCTAGGAGCTTCCACGATGTACAAAGATCTCTGAGAGAATTATTGGTGGCCAAACATGAAGGATAAGATAGCAGAATACATGCCAAAATGCCTAACTTGTCAGAAATTAAGGCCGAACATAGATATCCTGGAGGAGATTTACAGGAAATAGAACTTCTCAAATAGAGATAAGAATAAATTACAATGGATTTGGTAATAGACCTATCCAGGACTGCAAGAGGAAATGACACAATTTGGATTATTATGGGTTTATTAACCAAATCAACCCACTTCATTACTATTAAAGCCACCTTTTTAGTAGAAAATTGGCTAAAATCTACGTATTTCAGATCATTAGACTGATTGAAGTGCCAAAATTGATCATTTCATATCATGATGAACGTTTCATCTCCCGATTTTGGAGCAGTGTTCATGACGCTATAGGGTTGAAATTAAAGTTCAGTATGACATTTTACCCCAGACCGATGACCAGTTAGGAAGAACTATCCAGACACTAAAGGATATGCTAAGATCATGTGTCTTAGATTTCAAAGGGAATTACGATTGGAAGCTGCCATTGATCGGAATTTTCGTACAACAACAGTTATTACACTTCGATTGGTATGGCTCCATTCGAAGCATTGTATGGAAGGAAAAGTCAATTCCCCATTTATTGGCAAGAAGTCGGACAGAAGCAGCTTCAAACCACGGATTTTATTAGAAAGATTTCATAGGATATTAGACTAAATTAAGCAAAGGCTTGATGTGGCTTTTCATCGTCAGAAAAGCTATGCTGATAAGCGTAGAAGGCCTTTGGAATTCCAGGATGAAGATGCAGTGTTCATCAAAAATTACTCCTATGAAAGGAATCATGAGATTGGTTAAGAGGGGAAAACTTAGTCCAAGGTATAAAGGACCATTTGAAATCCTTGAAAGGATTGGGAAAGTAGCCTACAAACTTGCCCTACCGCCAGAATTAGCATCGATGCATAACGTATTCCATGTTTCGATGCTCAAGAAGTATGTATCAGACCTTTCCCATGTGCTTAGTCAGGAACCAGTGGAGGTTCAAACGGACTTCACTTACGAGGAAAAGCCAGTACGAATTTTGGATCGAGAAGAAAAGGTTCTTCGAAATAGGACAATTCCTATGGTTAAGGTATTATGGCAAAACCACAAGGTTGAAGAAGCAACTTGGGAATTAGAGGATGATATGAGGAAGAACTACCCCAGTTTGTTCTAATTTTCGAGGACGAAAATTTTAAGGGGGGTAGATTGTAATACCAAGTATTTCCGTAATAATACAATTTCTTTTGTTTTAAGAAATTTATACAAAATATGAAGATATGCATAAAAAAAAAGCCCGGTTAAGGGTTTTTATTACGTTTTGTGAGTTTTATGATTTTATAAGACTCGAAAATGATTGCTTAGTCAAGAAAATAACCTTTTAAGCAAAAAAGAGCAAAATCGTTAAAATTTTTATGTTGGTCAAAGTTTGACTGAAAAACGCCGACGGTTGACCAAAAAGTCAACTGTTGACCACGGAGTCAAAATTTGGCGGGAAAGTCAGCGGTTGACAAGAAAGTCGATGGCGGACGAGAAAGCCAAAGATTGATCCAAAAAGTTAATGAAAAAGGCTGTACGACTTAATAATTCGCAGTATATAATTGTACTGCATAAAGTCGTTTTTATGATTAAAACGATATGTTTAGGATTCAATACCACCATAGAAAATCAAGCACATTAATTAGAACCTCTTTGGCCAAGTGGTTTCAAGTTATGAGAAATTTTTATACAGTTCGGTTTTTACACAGATGAATTTTGGACTGCAGTTCAATTAACCAATACTAAGTATAAGTAAATCCAGTATTGGAAATACCTGTGTTAATTCAAAAGTGGACTGTATAATAAGAAAAGGAGCCAAACAAGCCTAAAGGTGGATGACGTCACCTTACTTTTATTTATGACATCATTTTTTGATTTAAAGAAAAATTGGAAAAGATTTCCTTGCTCACCAAGCCAAGGTAGCCGCCACATACCCCCCCCCCCTAGGCTACAATTTCTGATTTTTGAGGGACTAAATGTTGCAATTACAAAGAGTTCCAACCTCTATAAATAGGGGTTGTCATAATTCAAGAAAAAAATTAGAGAAAAGCAACCTTATTATGCCAAAATTTCTCCACCAAAAACCGTGAGTGTGAAGGAAGGAAAAGGAAGAAATCCAAGCTAGGATCAAGGAGAGAAAGTGTGTGAGGGTCGGTTCTTGAAGGAGAAGCAAGCAAGAAGTAAGAAAAAAGTTTTGGTACCTATTTTCCTACCAAGGGGCCGGGTTATGGTGGGGAAGAAACAAGGAAGGATCTAGGCCTTGGGAGACCAGATTTTTGAGCCAAGGTGTGGCTGGATTTTAAGCAGGTTGGTGACTGCAATTTAGGGCAAGAAGCTGGACATTTTGGGGAGCCAATGGACCCTTGGAAGTCGGCTGTGAAAGGAGGAAAAAAGAGAAGTGAAACAAGCCTATTTTAGACCCAAAAGTGAGGTAAAATCCTTGGATCCCTAAGTTTTTTCATTTGAATTTCATATGGAGAAATTTAAATGTATTTTATGCAAGGTTTGTAAGAGTATAAGCTCACTTTAATTTGCTGCCTTAGATAGGAAATTAGAGCATGTGCTTGATTTAATTTATGGTTAGGGTTTGGTGGTTTCAATTTTTGCATACTAAGTGTTTGATTGTTTGATTAGGGTTTTCTAAGTTTATGTTTGATGCGTATGTTGATGTGTATTGTAAGAACCCGAAATTACGATAAATCTATGATTTTCTTTTTGACAAGGAAAATTTAAGATTTAATTTTATATGATGATATGAAACTCATGATTTGAGTTAAATATCAGTATATGTTTGAGTTCTCGTTAAAATTAACTACGAGACTCGAAAATAGTTTGCTTAAGCAATATAAGACCTTTTGGAAGAAAGGGACAAAATAGGAATTTATTGATATTCCTAACTAAGCCTCCAACTAGGCCAATGTTAGGCCAATGATTGATTACAAATCTAGTTAGCTTGGTTACAATGAAGCAAGCTTTTAGTTTGGCGACACAAGCTAGGTGTGGTAGGTCCACCTTTGGACACATCATCATTTTGACTTCCACACATGTTCTAGAATAAGCCCAAATTTTGTTCACAACCATTGCATGGCCGGTTCTCCTTGGTGGCTTGGAGAGCAAGCTTTTAGCTTGATGACATAGGCATGGTGATGTAATCAACCAAGTAGCTTGGTAAGCAAGCCATTTTTGGCTCACCCTCACCAAATGGCCGGTCATTGAAGCCTTGAAGGGCAATGAAATTTTTGGTGATGATGTCACCAAGGTGACATAAGCTAGGTGAAGCAAGCAATTGCTTGTTGAACAAGCACTTGGACTCCAAAGCTCTTCATGGCCGGCCACACCAAGGGGGGGAGGACACCTCATCATTTGGACTTTAGGGAAAGAAGTTTTCCCTTGTTCTCTAAGGGAATGGCTAGCCAATAAGGCCACACCACCTCACCTAGGTGGCTTGATGAGCAAGTATTTTGCTCATTAACCAATTAAACCCATTCTAAGCCTTTCATTTCTCCTTTCCCTTCCATTAGAAGCCGAACCCCAAGCAAGAGAAAAGACCATGTGTTGGTCGGATTTCTTGAGAGGAAAGTAAAAAAAAAAAAAAAATTCAAGTTGGCCGGATTTCTTGATGGCCGGATTTTTTAGTGAGGCAGCCATCAAGTGGCTGAAAATTTTGGTGCTTTAGGGGAGCAAGGCCGGTTTTAGTGGCAGCCAAGAGAAAGGGAAAATTTGGGATTCAAGCTTGAGAACCCAAATCCTAAACCCTAGAGGTAAATCCCTTTAATCTTAAGTCCCTTATTGAGTTTAGAACAAGATGCTTATGTGCTTTGTTTCCTTGTGTTTATGGCCGAAAATTTGGAATCCACCTAGCCAAGGAAGGCCGACTGTGGTGGTGAGAAAAAAGGGACAAAAGTGATGGCTGATTTTGGTGTGAATTAAGGTAAATCTCCATTGGTTCTAAGCTTTTTAAATTGAGTTTCAATTTGGAGATTTAAGTGTATTTCAAGCTTGATTTGTATGAGCATAAGCTCATTTAATTTTCTGCTCTAATTAGGTTTTAGGGTTTGTGTTTGATTGATGTATGGTGTTGCAAACCAAACGTTTTGCAAACCCTGGTTTGGTGCAAGAACACCCAAGGGTTTTGCTTTGCATGAAGTTGTTTGAATGATGTTTGATTACATATTTGGCGTTAGAAGCACTGCAGGTTGTCGTAGGCTCACGGCCGAAGCCGTTCGAGGTAGTGTTCACGTAAAATTTACGTAAAACGAACTTAAAACCGAAAACTGCCATTTTCGGGTAAAACTGACCAGTTTTGGGAAAAGTGAAATTTGAGGCCTTAGAGGCCGAATTTGGAGAAACTTGAAACACAAAAGTTGTTCGGAACGATTTTTCCTAGGGGGATACGTGAACCGTTTTCAAAAATAAGGCCCCGATGGCCTCCGTTTACCCCAAAACCCGTGGCTGATCCCCAGACCCAGTTTTCATTCAGTTTTTCGGGATCAGCCAGTTTCAAACAAAAACTGGGACGAATCTAGGTCGAATTGGAATTTTTGCAAAACACGAAAGTTTTAGAATTTTTCGAGAGCTACAACTTTCATGAAGAAACTTTTTCAGATTACGAACCGATTTTTAAACTGGGATCGTTTTTCGAAGGGTGCGTAGGGAATCCGAAAATTCCTGCACCACTAGCTTTACAAATGTCTTTAGAAAACTATTTTTCTACTACAAATTATTGTTTAGATTATAGAAAACTGTTCCAAGGGCAGTTTTCAACCTCAAATGATTTTATAAAGCACTAATCCAAGAGTTTGGATTTTTACGATTTAAGTAAAGGATTTTTATAAGTTAAGAATGAAGTTTTGGGAGTAATTTCCCTAAATTTTCCAATAAGGGAAAATAGAATTTTTGAGATAAAATTGTAAGCAAGCCGATTACGGGCCGTAACCGGGAATAGTACCCGAGTTACTGGGCTTAGCCCAAAGCCCAAGGTTGACCGAACAATGGTTGACCATAGTTGACCGAAGTTGACCATTGTTGACCATAGTTGACTTTGGTTGACTAACAAGTGGATTTTAGTATAACCTTAAGGGTTAGTCACGATAACCCTAAAGGATACCGACATTTAATAATTATGATTTATAATAAATATAATGATCCATATCTTACGTCCTGTTTGAAACAGGAATATGTAATGTCATCGTGCCTCGATAGGATGATAGACCAAGAGCATAGGATGAGAGGTAAGTACAACTCCACCTACAGCATGGACAAAACGTTTTTGTTGCATGATATGTTTTTAAGAAATCATGTATTGATTTACATGATCTACCTATGATATGTTATGTTAAGTTTATGATAAGTTATGCTATGATTTTATGCTATGAAGGTTATGTTACGATAAGCTATGTTATGAAGTTATGTTATGAAGGTTAAGCTATGTTATGAAGTAATGTTATGAAGGTTAAGTTATGTTATGAAGTTATGTTATAATAAGTTTAAATTATGTCATGATAAGATAAGTTTATGTTATGATAAGTTTATGCTATGATATGTTTATGTCATGATAAGTTTATGTTATGATATGTTTATGTTATGATATGTTTATGTCATGATAAGTTTATGTTATGATAAGTTTATATTATGATATGTTTATGTCATGATAAGTTTATGTTATGCTATGATATGTTATGTTATATTATGTTATGTTATGACAAGTTATGTTATGATGTATTATGATTGAGATTGTTTTATGAAGTATGTTTTGATACGTGACATCATGAAGCATGTTCACAAATATTAAATCACACGGTAAGAATAAGTCACGAGATAAATAAGACAAGTTAATGTTACTGTGTCGTACCGACTTGCCACGAGGGCAGGTTTAAATGGTTTTAGTCTATGGTTTGAATTGGATTGGACTGGCTGCCCCAATCACTCTATGTAAACGATTAGTTTCATGGTTTGATTTGGTTTGGACTGGCCGCCTCCAACCACTCTATGACTATGTACCACGGTACGTGCACATATGACATGACATGTTAGATAAGATAATATAACCAAGTTAATGAAAGCATAATTGGTTTATAAGAAAACATAATCGGCTCACGTATTCTTGTATGAAAAATGTTTTTGTGGATTGAATATTGTACTTACTGGGCAATTAGCTCATTACTTACGTTCATGCTGTAGGTAATCAACCTAACGGCAGTACTTGATGCAATACTGTGGAGAGTTGGTGCTGCGGACTGTGAAATGTGGAATGGACACCGCCACGAGTTTTGGAAAATATGTTTTTGTAAAATACGTTTGTTAAATGTGTTTTGTTATGTTTAAGAAAAGTTTCAAGTATGTATGGCAAGCAAGTTGCCTCGTGTTGTACCGATCCGCGTTAGGTCGGGTCTGGTCCACGATCTTGGTACTCAAGTGAGTACATATGAATATGTATGAAGATAAGTTAAGTTTTATGTACGAGAAAAAGTATAAGATTAAGTCAAGTTAAATTTCAAAGTAAAAGAGTTTTAAAATAAAGTTTTAAAGAAAAAAAAAATTACACTGGAATTTTCAGCAAGCTTAAAACTTTTTAAGAATTAAGTTAAGTAAGTAAGTAAGGTTGACGACCCGGCCCACGTCTGCGTAGTCGTTCCCCTACGTAGATGGTGTAAGTCGGGGCGTGACAGTTTGGTATCAGAGCAAGTTTTCCTGCATCCAGTTTCACAGTTCTGCCGCCAGCGCCACAGTTTTGTAAGTTTGTTTTCCTACTTTGTTTTATTTATATTGATTATGTGAGGTTATAATTTTACTATGATAAAGATATGAACCTGGTGTTAAATTCGGGTTAGACTGAAGAGGACCGCAAGGCTTCATTGGCATTCCGAGAAATGAAGGAAGAGCCACGCATTTTCGATAGGACCCAAGGAGAGGTTGCACAATATGGAGACTCTCTCCAAATTTTGTCATGTAGAGACGTATCTCCAAGATATGATTACCAGCCGACGTCTAGTCAAGAAGGCTCGTGCAAGGTGCCTTAGCATAGGGTACCTTGAAAGGAGAATTCCTAAATTTTTATGATACCTAGGACCGCCTATGTATTAGAGCAATATCGAGATATACTAAGATATGTATATGAGACGATACGTCAGCTATGTTACAGCTTGGCGTGCTTATCCAGATGAATCTAGAGATTATGATTGCCAGTAAATCAGAGTTGCGCAGCGAAAGCGTGAAGGATAAGCTAAGTTTACGATATGATATGGTAAGATATGATGATTTTATGATATGATATGCTAGGATTATGAAGGAAAGAATAGGTATTAGATATGTCTAGGATTAGAATTAGAAACTAGAAAATGGTTCGCCGCATGTACGACTGAACCAAATTTAGTAAGAATCTAGTCTTGCAACTTAATGGCTAAGTTGCAATGATAATTGCTAGAGCAGCAATAAGAGATGAAGAGGCTTCAAGATTAAGTAGCCTATCGCCTTACCGTAATAGGGTGATAATCAGGAATAAGTTTGACGATGAAAGTGATGACACGATCCCTCAGTAAGGGAAACTAAGTAATGATGGGGAATTTTAGATATTCCTAAGAATTATGATTATGCACCTTGTGCTATCAAGAAATGTTAGAAGCAATAAAAGGAACTTTTACTATCTAGCAAGTGGCTAGTTTATTTAAGTATACCAGTTATTGCATCACTCGAATGATATTAAGATTTTTCAAGATTGGCTTTGAGAAGATTCAAAGAAAATATTTTTATAAAAGATCTTATGTATAATAGAACCCCCTCATTTTATGTAATACGGCCGAATCCTTGAGGAAGAAATTCCAAGATAGGGGCTGTCATGAAAAGTAAAGGTTCCAAGATAGGAGCCATAGGCCAAATCCTTGAGGAAGTAAATTCCAAGATGGGGGCCATAGGCCGAATCCTTGAGGGATGAGTTTCGAGAAAGGGACGAGTTCCAAGAAAGGGGCCATTATGAAAAGTAAAGGGTTCTAATAATATAAAATCAAGTTTCAAGAAAGGAACTATTTTCAGAAAGTATACTGAATATACGATACGATATGCTTTCCACGTGTGAAAAATTATGTAATACGATAAACTTTTCAAGTATGAAAAAGCTATATAATAAGATATGTTTTTCAAACATAGCAAGTTATATGATATACTTGCTCAGTTTTCACATAAATAGTTCTTGTGATGCAATATGAAGGGACAGTATGTATGAAAGTATGATAGTATACAAGTATGTATGTATGCAAGTAAGTATGAATGTATGAAAGTATGATAAGATATGAAAGAAGATTATGGTTCTATATAAGAGACATGATCCCATTAAAGGATTAAAATGGGATCCTGATCAAACCGTTATGTATTAGTGATGGATTTTAAGAAAAGTTACTTAGAAGTAACTGAATTTTCGAGGACGAAAATTTTTTTAAGGAGGGTAGAATGTAAGAACCCGAAATTACGATAAATCTATGATTTTCTTTTTGACAAGGAAAATTTAAGATTTAATTTTATATGATGATATGAAACTCATGATTTGAGTTAAATATCAGTATATGTTTGAGTTCTCGTTAAAATTAACTACGAGACTCGAAAATAGTTTGCTTAAGCAATATAAGACCTTTTGGAAGAAAGGGACAAAATAGGAATTTATTGATATTCCTAACTAAGCCTCCAACTAGGCCAATGTTAGGCCAATGATTGATTACAAATCTAGTTAGCTTGGTTACAATGAAGCAAGCTTTTAGTTTGGCGACACAAGCTAGGTGTGGTAGGTCCACCTTTGGACACATCATCATTTTGACTTCCACACATGTTCTAGAAAAGCCCAAATTTTGTTCACAACCATTGCATGGCCGGTTCTCCTTGGTGGCTTGGAGAGCAAGCTTTTAGCTTGATGACATGGGCATGGTGATGTAATCAACCAAGTTGCTTGGTGAGCAAGTCATTTTTGGCTCACCCTCAACAAATGGCCGGTCATTGAAGCCTTGAGGGGCAAGGAAATTTTTGGTGATGATGTCACCAAGGTGACATAGGTTAGGTGAAGCAAGCAATTGCTTGTTGAACAAGCACTTGGACTCCAAAGCTCTTCATGGCCGGCCACACCAAGGGGGGGAGGACACCTCATCATTTGGACTTTAGGGAAAGAAGTTTTCCCTTGTTCTCTAAGGGAATGGCTAGCCAATAAGGCCACACCACCTCACCTAGGTGGCTTGATGAGCAAGTATTTTGCTCATTAACCAATTAAACCCATTTTAAGCCTTTCATTTTCTCCTTTCCCTTCCATTAGAAACCGAACCCCAAGCAAGAGAAAAGACCTTGTGGTGGTCGGATTTCTTGAGAGGAAAGTAAGAAAAAATTCAAGTTGGCCGGATTTCTTGATGGCCGGATTTTTAGTGAGGCAGCCATCAAGTGGCTGAAAATTTTGGTTGCTTTAGGGGAGCAAGGCCGGTTTTAGTGGCAGCCAAGAGAAAGGGAAAATTTGGGATTCAAGCTTGAGAACCCAAATCCCAAACCCTAAAGGTAAATCCCTTTAATCTTAAGTCCCTTATTGAGTTTAGAACAAGATGCTTATGTGCTTTGTTTCCTTGTGTTTTTGGCCGGTTATGGTGATGAGCAAGGGGGGGAAGTGTTAGACCCAAAACCGCCCAAAACTTAGCACCAATTTTGGTGTGAATTAAGGTAAATCTCTATTGGTTCTAAGCTTTTTAATTGAGTTTCAATTTGGAGATTTAAGTGTATTTCAAGCTTGATTTGTATGAGCATAAGCTCATTTAATTTTCTGCTCTAATTAGGTTTTAGGGTTTGTGTTTGATTGATGTATGGTGTTGCAAACCAAACGTTTTGCAAACCCTGGTTTGGTGCAAGAACACCCAAGGGTTTTGCTTTGCATGAAGATGTTTAAGCGATATATAACTGCATGTTTTATGTTAAAAGCACTGCATGTTGTCATAGGCTCACGGCCGAAGCCGTTCGAGGTAGTGTGCACGTAAAATTTATGTAAAACGAACTTGAAACCGAAAACTGCCATTTTCGGGTAAAACTGACCAGTTTTGGGAAAAGTGAAATTTGAGGCCCTTAGAGGCCGATTTTGGAGAAACTTAAAACATGAAAGTTGTTCGGAACGATTTTTCCTAGGGGGATACGTGAACCGTTTTTAAAAATAAGGCCCCAATGGCCTCCGTTTACCCCAAAACCCGTGGCTGATCCCCAGACCCAGTTTTCACTCAGTTTTTCGGGATCAGCCAGTTTCAAACAAAAACTGGGACGAATCTAGGCCGAATTGGAATTTTTGCAAAACACGAAAGTTTTAGCATTTTTCGAGAGCTACAACTTTCGTGAAGAAAACTTTTTCAGATTATGAAACGATTTTTAAACTGGGATTGTTTTTCGAAGGGTGCGCAGGGAATCCGAAAATTCCTGCACCACTAGCTTTACAAATGTCTTTAGAAAACTATTTTTCTACTACAAATTATTGTTTTGATTATAGAAAACTGTTCCAATGGCAGTTTTCAACCTCAAATAATTTTATAAAGCACTAATCCAAGAGTTTGGATTTTTACGATTTAAGTAAAGGATTTTTATAAGTTAGGAAAGAAGTTTTTGGATTAATTTCCCTAAATTTTTCCAAGTAAGGAAAAATAGAATTTTTGAGATAAAATTGTAAACAAGCCGATTACGGACCGTAACCGGGAATAGTACCCGAGTTACTGGGCTTAGCCCAGAGCCCAAGGTCGACCCTAAAAGGTTGACCATTATTAACCAATGGTTGACCATAGTTGACCGAAGTTGACCATAGTTGACTCTGGTTGACTAACAAGTGGATTTAGTATAACCTTAAGGGTTAGTCAAGATAACCCTAAAGGATACCAATATTTAATAATTATGATTTATAATAAATATAACGATCCATATCTTACGTCCTGTTTGAAACAGGAATATGTAATGTCATCGTGCCTCGATAGGATGATAGACCAAGAGCATAGGATGAGAGGTAAGTACAACTCCACCTACAGCATGGACAAAATGTTTTTGTTGCACGATATGTTTTTAAGAAATCATGTATCGATTTACATGAATTACCTATGATATGTTATGTTAAGTTTATGATAAGTTTATGCTATGATTTTATGCGATGAAGTTATGTATGAAGGTTATGTTACGATAAGTTATGTTATGAAGTTATGTTATAATAAGTTATGCTATGAAGTTATGTTATGAAGCTTATGTTATGTTATGATAAGTTTACGATATGTTATAATAAGTTTAAGTTATGTTATGATAAGTTTTTGTTACGATAAGTTATGTTATGATAAGTTATGTTATGATAAGTTTATATTATGATAAGTTTATGTTATGATATGTTTATGTCATGATAAGTTTATGTTATGCTATGATATGTTATGTTATATTATGTTATGTTATGACAAGTTATGTTATGATGTATTATGATTGAGTGTATTTTATGTTGTATGTTTGTATACGTGACATCATGAAGCATGTTCACAAATATTAAATCACACGGTAAGAATAAGTCACGAGATAAATAAGACAAGTTAATGTTATTGTGTCGTACCGACTTGCCACGAGGGCAGGTTTAAATGGTTTTAGTCTATGGTTTGAATTGGATTGGACTGGCTGCCCCAATCACTCTATGTAAACGATTAGTTTCATGGTTTGATTTGGTTTGGACTGGCCGCCTCCAACCACTCTATAACTATGTACCACGGTACGTGCACATATGACATGACATGTTAGATAAGATAATAGAACCAAGTTAATGAAAGCATAATTGGTTTATAAGAAAACATAATCGGCTCACGTATTCTTGTATGAAAAATGTTTTGTGGATTGAATATTGTACTTACTGGGCAATTAGCTCATTACTTACGTTCATGCTGTAGGTAATCAACCTAACGGCAGTACTTGATGCAATACTGTGGAGAGTTGGTGCTGCGGACTGTGAAATGTGGAATGGACATCGCCACGAGTTTTGGAAAATATGTTTTTGTAAAATACGTTTGTAAAATGTGTTTTGTTATGTTTAAGAAAAGTTTCAAGTATGTATGGCAAACAAGTTGCCTCGTGTTGTACCGATCCGCGCTAGGTCAGATCTGGTCCACGATCTTGGTACTCAAGTGAGTACATATGAATATGTATGAAGATAAGTTAAGTTTTATGTACGAGAAGAAGTATGGGACTAAGTCAAGTTTAAGTTTGAAAGTAAAAGAGTTTTAAAATAAAGTTTTAAAGAAAAAAAAATTACACTGGAATTTTCAGCAAGCTTAAAACTTTTTAAGAATTAAGTTAAGTAAGTAAGTAAGGTGACGACCCGGCCCACGTCTGCGTAGTCGTTCCCCTACGTAGATGGTGTAAGTCGGGGCGTGACATTATTGCTGCCCTAGTTTATAAATTTAGGGTTTGTGCTTGATGAATTAGGGTTTGGTTTGGTGGTTGCAATTTTGCATGCTATGTGTTTGTAGTATGGTTAGGGTTTTATATGTTAATGTATGATGCTAAATTTGATGTGCATGTTGAAAATTGGACGTTAGAAGTACGCTGCATGACTGACTTAGGCTCCCGCTGTGGTCGGTTGAGGTAGGGTGAACGTTATAGGACGCAAAACAAGATCGAAACCGAAAACTGCCATTTCGGGTAGAAATTGGCCAGTTTCGGGAAAAGCTGATTTTGAGGCCTTTAGAGGCCGAAATTGGAAAAACTCAAAACACAAAAGTTGTAGATTAGGGTTTTTCCAAGGGGGAAACGCGGACATATTTTTAAAATGAGGCTCCAACGGCCTCGGTTTTCATCAAAACCCGAGCCTGACCGTGCCCAGGACCATGCACGGCAAGGATTGGTGCAATAGGGCATATGATTAGGAAAACGTCCGAACTGGGTTTTTCTCAAAACACGAAAGTTTTAGGGTTTTTCAATAGCTAAAACTTTGGTGAAGAAAACTTTTCAAAATCAGTTTATATTTTTAAATAGAATTGGGTTTGAAAAACTGTACAGGAAATAGGGAATTCCTGTACAGGATTTCTATAAAATATTGCAGAAAAAGAGTAATTTTGTACTTACACTGGTAAATTGGCATTGTGAAACTGTTCCAAAGATAGTTTCCAATAGTCAATAAATTTTATGAATTTTACTTTATGATTTCTAATTTTCAAGTGAAATAAAGGGTTTTGTACAAAAACATAAGGTTTTTTAAAAAGAAAACAAAAATGGATTTTGGAAATTTAAAGTTAGAATAAAATAAAAATAATAATCCGATTGGATAGATATAAACCCTAGGGTTACTCAATGTAACCAAGTAGGATAACGTAAAATTTAGTAAGGGATATATAACTAAAGTTATATAAGAGTGTTGGTTATACTACCAACATTTCTAACCCTTACTTTTATTTGATAACAGAATATAGCACACAGCAGTGTCCTGGCGGAATCAAGCTAGACATCGGACACAGTGAACATAAATAAGGTAAGTACAACTCCGCCTACAGCATAGGCTTTGTTGTGTATACTTGCCTAAGTATGTTTGTTAAATGCTATGTATAATGTTACATGTTATATGTTATAAAATATTACATGCTAAGTGTTATAAAAGATCATATGCTATATATATTAGGAAATGTTATGGAAAATGCTATGCTATGTGCTATGGTATGCTAAGTGCTATAATATGTTATGGAGTATGCCATGCTATATGCTATGAAATATTGAATGCTATGATTGTACGCTGTGGATTATGAAATGTAAAATGCTATGCTATATGTTATGTAATATGATTAGAAACATGTTAAGGTTACGATATGCTAAAGATAAGATCATGAATTAGTTGTGTGAAACATCACGATGCATATTCACCAATTAATAAGAATAAGATCAAGTATGAGACCATGCAAGTTATGATGGCAAGTGAGCTTGCCCGTGTCGTACCGACCCGTGCTAAGTCGGGTTGGACTATGGTTTGAGTTGGAAATGGACTGGCCGCCCCATAAGTCCATAGTTGTGTACTCGGTACGGACACTTATGTTATGGGGTCCATAAGTAAAAAAAATAAGTTAAGAAAGAATGTTATGAAGATATAAGAGAGCATAATGGAGCATAAATGGTTCATTCATATGCTATGATAAGTATGATATGCCATGATAAGTTATGATATGCTAAGATAAGTTATGACATTGTATGATAAGTTAGGATATGTTATGATAAGCTATGAAATGCTATGAAAGGTTATGTTACGATATGTTAGGATATATTATGACATGATGTGTTTGTGATATCGCGGTATTTAGTAGTTGTACTTGCTGAGCGAAAGCTCACTGTTTTATGTCTATGCTGTAGGTAAACAACCTGTCAGCAACTGTTGATGCAAGATGGAGGGGCGTGGTCTGGCAACTGTGAAATGTGGGGATCAAGCCGCTACGCGTTTTGAATTTTTATGTAATTATATTATAAGTTTTATTTTATGCTCGAACAACTTTATTTAATGTTCGATATGTTTACGTTTATATTTCGTGTGCGAATACACGGTATAAAAAAAAAATTTCCGCTGTTTTTGGTTAAGTATGAAAGTATGAAAGTATGTATGTACGGTAACGGCCTGTGCAAGGCGGGTCGTTACATTAACCAAGGCCTATAAATTAATAGGCATCCACCCTTCAATATTTTCTTCACACCTCAAGAACCAAGTTCTCTCTCGCTAGAATTTCTCTCTATAGAATTTGCAATCCTTCGATGCATCGGCCTACCTCTAGGACAAATGCTTGTGCGGTGACCCTTACCTCCATGCTACTAACCGAATCCGAAAGTCAGGTTTCTATGATATCTAGTTTTGTTGCCTGAAGTATGTATATAGCTAATAAGAATAACGTGCATATGTTTAACATGCACTAATAAGATGTGTTGTAGTTGAAACCTCATGTGATACTGCTATGTTTCCGTTGGGCTTTCGTAATAAAATTAAGTAATCATTCCTTTCTATAAAAATTATACAAAGTATCGTCTGTCGGGATAGTAAAGAATCGGAGAAAAATAATGCTATTTATATGAAGTATGTTTAAGTATTTTCAAATAATAAATAACAGAAAAGAAAATTATAATACAAATTTTTTTTATGAGTTAGAAGGTAATGTTTTTCCAAGTAATAATAATTGATTTTTTTTTTTTCCTTTTTCCTTATCTTATCAATTATCTTGCATTTTATGTGACTCAAGACTTAGGTTCTCATTTCCATTGAAAGTAGGTTTCCATTAAAATTATAACTATATGTGCTCACCCACAACACAAGCCTAATCTGTATATGTATATATATATATATATATGACTAGACATGAAAATCTTCAAAGATGTTATGTGTAGGTCCTTGCCTATATTTGTATTCCTTCATATATGTTGCTCTTTCTTATTACAAATTTGCTTTAATAAAGTCGTGAAAAATTTCTTCAAGTGTGTGTGTGTGTGTGTATGTTGGCCAGACAGAGGTCTCACTACGTTTATGTACATGCCATGATGCCTCAGGTGGATTTGGTTACGGTCTCTCTGCTATATCCCCTCGCTGGATGCTCGAAAGTCATGTTCACGGGGACCGTGGTAAAAACGTTTTCACGTTTAAACAAATTTAGACAAAGCCCTTTCTAACCAACTTAATAAAAGATATAAGAGTTTAAAGAGAAATTTTAAAAAGAAAAGAAAAGGAAAGGAAAAAATACAGAACGACAAAACAATAAAAAGAAACAAAAAACCAAAACGCCATTTGAAATTAAAAAAAAAAAAAGAAACTTCTTAACGAAATTCAAAAAAAAAAATTAGGCGAAATACTTTTTAATCAAATTAAAAAAAACCATAAAGAAACTCCTAAAAAGAATCCATAAATTAAAAAGCAAATAATAGAAAGAGCACATAAAGACAGAACAATAAAAAGAATGGAAAAGAATCTTGCATGAAAGCATTTTTAACTAGATTCGAAACTCCCTTAGGAAACTTAAAAAAGAAACTCTAAGAAAACCTACTCTCACTTATTTTATTGATGATAGAGATAGATTGATTACAGATATAGTGAGGATTATGTATATGTTTGTATATATATGTAATGAGAAACGGAAAAGGTAAAGAAATAAAAAAAGATAGAAGCAAAAAAGAAAATAAATAAGAGAAGAACAAGAAAAAGATAAAAGAAAAAAAAAAGCATAAAAGCATAAAAGAGAAGTAAAATAATAATAATAGACACCTGACACAAGGAGGAGAGCATATTATTAGCTGTGTTTTATATCTTAAGATTAAGAATTCAATTCCAACGGCATCAATGCATGTTACAAACTTAACAAATTACTCGTGCACATTTTTAAATTTAGGAACTTGTTTTTTTTTAGGTTTTCGTGATTTAATGAGATCAAAAGATTAGATGAAAACAAATTCCGGAAAAAAAAAATAAAAAAAAATGGTTGGATGAAAAGTGATTGTAAACATAGTTTAATAGTAGTAGCACACAAGACTTTATCAAAAAATATAAAGTTGGAATCCCTCACCCTAAGTTTAAAAAAAAAAAAATGATTGGATGAAAAAGAAAACAACACAAAGCTAAAAAAAAAAGTAATAGAACAGTACTATTTATCACCAATAATAAAAAGTACTATAATAATTATATGTATCTTGTAATAACCCTATATAGACCCTTGCTTGAACTAAGTCTTTACTTATAATTATAAAATATACTTAGGCTTCAGATTTTTTTTTTTTTTTTTTTTTTTTGTAACTTATCATGAAAATTTTTGTCCTATACTATCTTAAGAAAACAATTTTTTTATGTATAAACTTCATTACTTAAATATATATATATATATAACTATAAAATCTTTAAACATGATAATAATTTTCGACACAATTTTTTTTTTTTTTTTTGCGAAATAAAAATGCATAGTGGTATCTGACATCGTTTTCGCCTACTCAACATCTCTGTCTGCATTTGCCCCCCAAGTATTATGATGTAGGTTGATTACTTACAGTATGAATATAACTAATGAGTTTTCATTCAGTAAGTACAAACATAGTTCCCACACTAAAAATGGACATGAACTTCATATGAGGATGCATGATCCAATTATGGAATCTAAGATGTGATCTAATTATCTTCAATTATGGACTTATTTTCCATTATAAACTTATTATCTTGTTTATCTGTGGGCCCCTATATATATGTACTGGGTGTGGTCTCTAATAACACCGAGATCTTAAACTGGACTTGTCCAGATCTTTTCTTAAACATGATCCTCCACTATCAAAAGATGCAAAATTTGAATTCTCCACCCTAAGTTTTAAAAAATAAAAAAAAAGATTGGATGAAAAAAATAATAATAACAATAGAGCAGTATAATTTATCACCAATAAGAAAAAATACTATAAACAATAATATGTACCACATATCAACTTTTTTCATTATTTTTTTACTTTGTGTTTAGCAAATAATTATAACATACACGTGCGTCCATACGTGCGCAACATAACTGTTTGTTCCAAATAATTTTTGCTTAAGTCACACGGCAAAAATCCCTATCAATCCAATTAATTGCCAAGCACTTGTCATGCATCAATTTGCTCATCACAAAGAACGTCCAACAATTAAAAAATGAAGACCAGAACCCTTCTCTGTTTGGTTCTTTTCTTCTCCACATTTCTTCACCCTTCTCTCTCCGACTCCGAGCTCTGCCATCTCGACGACAAGAAGATCCTCCTAGAGATCAAGAAATCCTTCAACGACCCCGACATCTTCGTGTCGTGGGACCCGGAAACCGACTACTGCAACTGGACCTTCATTGCCTGCGACGACAACAACCGCGTTGCTGCACTCATAGTTGAAGACTTGGACTGCGATCTTGTGGGACCAATCCCGCCGGAAGTCGGTGACTTTCCATACCTCGTATTGCTCGCCTTCGCAGACTGCCCCGACCTAAAAGGAACCATCCCTCCAGCCATCGCCAAGCTCAATAACCTCCAGGGACTTGGTTTAAGAAACACCAACATCTCTGGTCCCATTCCAGAATTCATCGGTGACTTTAAGGTTATAATTACTTGAACACCAAGTTCTTCGTAATTAATTTTTAATTGCATCATTTTTTTATTTTTACAAAAATTCCATAATCGGCTATTAACTTGTTGACGTGAATTCAAATTATGACTTTGTATTAAGTTATGCATAATGAATTTTTATGTTTGTTGAAGACAATTGTTATATTATTTGTTACATATACAATTAAATTTTATAACTTAAAAATATTTGAAATTTATAACTGATTTAATATTTTCCAAGATATTCAAATTAAATAAAATTCTAACTTTTGTTTTGGTGGCATGCTAAACAAAATCCTGAATCTGTTGCCGTTTAGGACCTCATGACTTTACAGCTTAGTCATAATAGCTTCTCAGGATCGATTCCGAACACCATCGGAAGTCTACCGCAACTCTATTTTCTCGATCTGTCTTATAACCAATTATCGGGACCAATTCCTGGCACGTTCGAGTCAAGCAATAAACTCCTCGTGATCGATTTGAAGTGTAACATGCTTGAAGGCGACGGCTCGGTCTTTTTCATACCCAACAAAACGTCGATTTTAATAATAGATCTATCTTGGAACATGTTCGAGTTCGATTTCTCAAACGCGTATTTCTCAAGGGTCTTGTTGTCTCTCGACATCAACCATAACAGGATTTATGGGAGTCTTCCATGGGGGCTGACCGAGCTGGTGTTGTTGATTCATTTGGATGTGAGTTGCAACAGATTGTGCGGGGAGATTCCACAGGGCGGCAATTTGCAATCCTTCAACGCATCGGCCTACTTACACAACAAATGCTTGTGCGGTGAACCGTTACCTCCATGCTACCACCCAAATCCTAAAGTCGGATTTATATGATCTAATTTTGTTGTCTGAAGTACATATATACATATACATATAAATATATATATATATATATATATATAGCTAATGAGAATAACGTGCATGTGTAACATGGGCTAATAAGATGTGCTGAACTAGAAACGTCATGTATATATGTTATGATCAGCGTTATGTAACCGTTGGTCTCATAACAAAAAAATCCAAAATGTTATAAAGCCATTTTTTTATACATTATATATAACAAATTACAGCAAATAGGAAACTGAAAAAATTATTTAAAGTAAGTAGCATATTTTAAAATATATTTGAGATAAATGGCATGTTTATGACAATTTTTTTATTTACTATAATTTTTAAGGTAATTTTATCCAAAACTATTCGTTCGTCTTTCATAATAAAAATATCCAAGACGTTAAAGTAATCTTTCCTTTTAATAAAGATTATTCAAAATATCGTCTGTCGTGGTAATAAAGTGTTAGAGAAAAATATTATATTCAAAATATGTTTAATAATTTTTTTACAAAATAAACAACAAAAAAGAAAATTATGAAACAAAAATTTTTCAGAGTTAGGAGGTAGAGTTTTTCGAAGTAAAATTTATGTGAATCAATAAGTTAGTAGCAGATGTCTTATTATCCGGGAGTATGAGTGAATTAATGGATTTTGAGAAAATGAATCCTAATAGATCTATCCTTTTATTTCTATCCCTTTATTTTACTTATCTATATCTTCCTATTTATCTTTTTAATAATTGTTTCCACTTTAGCTACATAACAAAATTCAATTAAACTCAAAGTAAGTGCTTATAATCTATCAGTAGTACTTTAAATAATTCAACGTTCCTAAGCACATAGAATTATCTCAGATAGGAGTGGCAATTTGGGTCACGATACAATAACACGACACGAAAAAAATGCAGGTTAGGTTTGACAAAATAGATTTTTTTTTTTTTATGTCGAACCCGTTTGACACAAAAAAATTCGTATCAGGTCCGTGTGTAACCTGCCAACCTGAAGAGAACTCGTAGACCTGCTTATTTTGTTATAAGTTGGTCTGTTTTGATAAATGCTTAAGGAGTTTCAAAAATAAAAGGCTGAGTTAAGTTGGGTAAGACATAATTTTTCTTCTCGGCTAGCTTTTAAGTAACTCAATTCAGAAACTATTGTGACCATCCGTCCATTAACTTTGTTGCTTAAAATTTACCCGTTCTTGCTACTTCTTTGAGTTCTTTGTTTAACAAATAAGCGCCTAGTGCAGGTTGAGGAGGCTATAAATGAAGTCATGTCAGGAAGTATTTCACAAGGAAACTCAAGAATCATAAATATCAGGAAAACTAAATAAACTCAAGAAGACTAATTTTCACGGATTTAGGAACTCAACGACTAATTCTTTCCTTTGGAGGGTCGCACGGGTCGGGTTGTGTCAACCCACCAAAAAATCAGGTTGTGTTAGGGTTGGGGTTTTCCTGATGTGACAGGTTATAACTCTTGTCCAAGTTCGAGATTTTGAAGAGCAATTTGGCTTCAACCCGACCCAATGATATGAATTGTCATCCCTATCTTCGTGCATATGTTTATCAAATGATTGAAAAATATATACATATATATATATATGAAAAAAGAAAAATACATATGGTTTGGATACGGATTAATTAATTGATAGGAAATTACTCATCCCTTAATCTAATCAATGACTTTTAGATCGAGAAAATTTCAATCTATTACCATTCCGAAGTGGTCGATAAAGGTTGGATAGTCATTGCTGGAAGTTATCAGCGACAGAAAAACAATGTTTGTTGGAGTTGGATTTCATCCTCCAATCTTATCACTCCACATGTCATTTTGAGTTATTAACTTGAATTTCTTGTGATCCTAGATTTCCATGACGATAATGTCATTGGCATCTGTCGTTATAAACGCATTTTTTGATTTAGACAAGTAGGCTTCATTGATTGAACAAATTTTTTACATTGAGATAACCGGAAACCTAAATTCGTTTTTCAAATTAGCTCTCAAGATTCACATGTGCAAACAAGTTAAAACTGATTGATTAGTGGTATTATTACCGCTGCCTAGATTGTTCGAAAGCTGCGGAATCCCATTTTATGTGGTCAAAGTCAAGTATTTGACAATGACTGTTGACCAAATCTTATGGAAATGAAATGTTCTATGGGTTGTAGTTGGTCCATTAGTCTCGGTGCACATATTACGAGATTTGAATTTGAAGATTGAAAAATAATTTTTCTTGAATGTAAATGTTGATAGGTTGCCGAGATCCTCGCGATCTCGGCACCTTGACGTGACCTGTTTCACCGATGACGATTTTGGTGTCCAGGGATCTAGTACACTCGGTTTTAAGTACTTGAATCTCAAACCACCAGTCATGATTATTTAATATCAACATTCAGAATTAAAAATATTGAATATTATCTATACATTTAAATTCAAATATGAAATATTTGGAATTTAAATATTGTTTAAGGTTTATCTCTTAAAAAGCTATAAATATATTATAAATGGCCTCCATAAACCATAAGTCACATTCTACATGTAACGACCCGTCTAGCACGGACCGTTACCGTAAATACATATATACATACATGCTTAACTTGTCTTACATACTTATTTACTTAACAAATATAGCGGAATTTTTTTTTTTTTTTTTTTTTTACTACTATGGGAGTACTGTTTTGTAACGCCCCGACTTACACCATCTACGTAGGGGAACGACTACGCAGACGTGGGCCGGGTCGTCACCTTACTTACTTACTTAACTTAATTCTTAAAAAGTTTTAAGCTTGCTGAAAATTCCAGTGTAATTTTTTTTTTGATATCCAAATATATATATACATAATATGTGTGGTCAAAGGTCAGTCCACACGTACAAAGAAAAAGAAAAAAAAAAAAATTTCCGCTGTTTAAGCTAAGTATTTAAGTACGATATGTATGTATGTATGGTAACGGCCTGTGCTAGACGGGTCGTTACATGTTTGAAATAATTTGAACATAAAATATTGAACTTGAATTAGCAGAAGACGTAGCGGCTTATCCCTTGTTTCACAGTTTGTCCCGCCAAGCTCCACCATCTTGTATCAGAAATCGCCAGTAGGTGGTTTACGTACAGCATAGACATAAGACGTGAGCTTTCGCCAGCAAGTACAACTATATTATCCGCAACACAATCAGTCATAAACTTGGCATAGCATATCATAACATATTCTAATCATGCATGATCCGATTATGCTTTATTATGCTTACTTTATCATTCTTAGCATGCTTCCTTAATATATTTCCATGACTTAACTTGCTTATGGGCCCCTTATCATGAGTGTCGGTACCGGGCGCGCAACTATGGAGTGATTGGGGCGGCCAACCATTTTTAACTCAAACCATAGTCCAACCCGACCTGACGCGGGTCGGTCCGACACAGGCAAGCTTGCTTGCCATCATGCTTACTTGTTCTTACGTCAACTTGACCTTGTTCTTATTATTTGTAAACATGCTTCATGATGTCACATGAACATAACTTGTAATCATATCTTAGCCATGCAATCTACTTGATACATCAAATCATAGCATATAACATATATCATATCATACAAATAATACAACCAAAAAGCCTATGCTGTAGGCGGAGTTTTACTTACCTTATCTGCTATGTCCGATAATGAGCTGATCCAATTCAGGACACCTCAGCAGGTTAGGTTATTTTCTACTATAAATAAGGACATAGGTAAGTATTAAAACTGTTGGTAATACAACCAACATTTATATGTCCCTACCCTTAACCATATAATATCTTATTGGGTTTCCTTAAGTTACTCTTGAGTTTAAAACTTAACTTGCTCGGTTTAAAACTTAATTTTGGTTTTACAAACCCATTTTAATATTTCTTTTTGAAAAACTTGATATTCAAAACCCTTTCTTTTGAAAAATTATAATTCTTGAGTAATATTTGTAAAAATACTTAAGTGTTGGAGACTGCCTTTGGAATAGTCTTCCACAGTCAATTTTTCAATATATGTGCAAAAATATCCTTTTCCTGTACTGTTTTAGAAAATCCTGTGCAGGAATTTTCCTGTTTCCTGCACAGTTTTTGAAATCTATTTTTATTTAAAACTCTAAATTGAATTTGAAAAAGTTTTCTTCACAAAAGTTTTATATCTCGAAAAATCCTATAACTTTCGTGTTTTACTCAAAACTTGGTTCGGGCTCTAACCCATTCATTTTCTTAGTTAAACACACCTGGCCGTGCATGGAACCTGGGCATGGTCAGGCTCGGATTTTTGCTCAAACCGAGGCCGTTGGTGTAATAACTAAATTTTTACGACCTCACGTTCTCTTGTAAAGAAACTTGAGTTATGTTCTAAAGGTAATTATGAAAAACCTGAGACAAGGTTTTTATTTGAAACTATAAGATCTCACGATACTATGAGACTTAACAAAATGATTGCTTAACTAAGTACGTATCATTTTGAGATAAAGGGATAGAAAATTTCACGTTTGCATGGCCTTGCATGGTGGTCAAAGTTTGACCTAAAAAGTCAAAGTTGACCCAAAAAGTCAAGGGTTGACCAGAAAAGTCAACCATATGATGATACTGTTTTATGGACGAGCAGTATGGAAAATATACTGCGAAAAACCATTTTACAGACAAGATGATAAGATTAAGATTTAATATCACCCTAGAAAAATCAAGCACATAAATTAGGGTATCTTGGGTCAAAAGGCTTCAAATTATAAGAAAATTTTTATACAGTCAAATTTTACACAGATAAATTTTGGACTGCAGTTTAGTGACAAAATATTGTTATTAACAAGTTAACAGTATTGAAAATATCTGTGTTAGCATGAATTTGGACTGCTTATCAAGAAAAAAAGGCCAAACAAGCCCTAATGGTGATTACCTCACTACCTTTTTGATTTATGACATCATATTGTGAATTAAAAGAAAAATTGGAAAATTTTGGACCCTTCTAGAGCATGAGGTGGCCGGATATTGGGGGGTCAAAATAGAATTAATTTTTTCCCAAGGACTTGTTGGAAAAAGGTGAACCAAAGTTATTTGCAAAAAGGTCCAAATTTTCACCTATAAATAGGCTAGGGGGGGGGGGCGGTTTTTTTGGCTGGAAAATCAGAGAAAAGCAGCCAAGCTCTTGCCAAATTCACCCTCAAAGAAAATCCGGAAATTGGGGAAGAGAAAGGAGTGAGAAAAATCAGAAATTCTCTTGGGGTTTTTGTTCCTAAGGGTTCGGATTTGAACTAGGAGGAAACCAAGAAAAGTTTAGAAATTTTTTTGGGTTTTTAGGGTGTGTGGCCGAGTGTGTAGGGGAAGGAGGAAAGCTGAAATTTTTGGGGCCAAACCTTGGTGAGGTGCTCGGTTTGGAGTGGATCTACCAAGGAGATCAACCGAAAAATTTTTGGTGCCATTTGGAGGTGTGACCGTGAGCCAAGGGAGCTAGGGGGAGGAAGAGATTTTGTGACCAAACTTGACTTTGGTCTAAGGTAAAAATCTAGAACCCTAACTCTCTTATTTAAGCTCAAATTTAAGGTCAAAAAGATAGTTCAATTTGGTTGTAAGGACATAAGTCCATTTCCCATTTTATGCCCTAAGTTTGTGATATGTGCTTGATTTGTAGATCTAGGGGTGTATGGCTTAAATTCTTGCATTGTTTGTGTTTATTTATGATTAACTTTCTGTAATAACTAAATTTTTACGACCTTACATTCTCTTGTAAAGAAACTTGAGTTATGTTCTAAAGGTATTTATGAAAAACCTGAGACAAGGTTTTTATTATAAGATCCCACGATATTATGAGACTTAACAAAATGATTGCTTAACTAAGTAAGTATCATTTTAAGAAAAAGGGATAGAAAAATTTCACGTTTGCATGGCCTTGCATGGTGGTCAAAGTTTGACCTAAAAAGTCAAAGTTGACCCAAAAAGTCAAGGGTTGACCAGAAAAGTCAACCATATGATGATACTGTTTTATGGACGAGCAGTATGGAAAATATACTGCGAAAACCCATTTTTCAGACAAGATGATAAGATTAAGATTTATTATCACCCTAGAAAAATCAAGCACATAAATTAGGGTATCTTGGGTCAAAGAGCTTCAAATTTTAAGAAAAATTTTATACAGTCAAATTTTACACAGATAAATTTTGGACTGCAGTTTAGTGACAAAATACTGTTATTAATAAGTTAACAGTATTAAAAATATCTGTGTTAGCATGAATATGGACTGTTTATTAAGGAAATAGGCAAACAAGTCCTAAAGGTGATTACATCACCTACTTTTTGAATTATGACCTCATTAAGGAATTAATAAAAATTTGGAAAGAATTTTTGGGCTCTAGAATGCTCCATTGGCTGGCCACCTCATGGGGTTATCACCCAAATATTAAAAATTTTGGGGTAAATTTCACAAATAAGCAAAGTTCTTCAACCCCTATAAATACCCCTTGAACCTATTCATTTTATTCAAAAATTTGGGGAGGTTCTTGCCAATTTTCTTCTTGAAAATCAGCAGCCAAGGAAGAGAGAAAGAGGAAGGAAAATCAGAAATTTTTCTTGGGGCTTTTGTTCCTAAGGGTTCGGTTTTGCTCTAGGAAAAAAAAATCAAGGGAAGCTTAGAAAATTTTTAGGTCTTTTGGGGTGTGAAGCCGAGGGAGAAAGGGAGAAAGGAAAGCTGAAATTTTGGGGCCAAACTTTGGTGAAGAGTCGGCTTGGAGAGGAGCAACCAAGGAAACCAACAAAAAAATTTTTGGGTGCCATTTTGGTGGTGTGGCCGTGAGTCAAGCAAGCTAGGGGGAAGGAAGGAATTTTGTGACCAAATTTGACTTTGGTCTAAGGTAAAACTCTATAAGCCCTAACTCTCTTAATTGAGTTCAAATTTAAGGTAAAAAGATGATTCAATTTGGTTGTAAGGACATAAGTCCATTTCCCCATTTTATGCCCTAAGTTAGTAGTATGTGCTTGATTTGTAGATCTAAGGGTGTATGGTTCAATTTTTGCATGATTTGTGTTTATTTATGGTTGATTTTCATGCTTGAATGCTTAGGGTTGTGTATCCCCTGATTTGGTCAGAAAATCTGCCCTAGGGCAGTGGTTGAAGCATGTTGATTTAAGAAGCAAAGTTAGGGTTAATGCAAACATAGGCTTAAGGCTTTCGAATTTGGTTTGTACGGATTCAATTGGACAATTTAATGGTTCATGCAGGACGTTAGAAACGCTGTGTGTTTGCCCTATAGGCTCCCGAAGTGTTCGGTTGAGGTAGATTTCACGAAATAGGACGTAAACCGGTTTAAGCAACCGAAACTGCCAAATTCGGACTCAAACTGGCCAGTTTCGGGAAAATAAGAATTTGAGGGTCTTAGAGGCCGAATTGGGTAAATCTTAAAACACAAAAGTTGTTCGGAACAATTTTTCCTAGAGGACAACACGGGCAGAATTTAAAAATGAGGCTCCAATGGTCTCAGTTTTTACAAAAACCCGTGGCTGATCTGCTCAGACCCAGTTTTCAGGATCAGCCAGCTTCAAACAAAAACTGACACAAATTTAGGCAGAACTGAATTTTTTGTAAAACACGAAAGTTTTAGCATTTTTCGAGAACTACAACTTTGGTGAAGACAAGTTTTTCAAATTCCAAATGGATTTATAAACTGGTATTGTTTTATGAAGAGTGTGCAGGGAACCGAAAATTCCTGCACATGAGTTTACAAACAGTTTTCGAAAAAACAGTATTTTTGCTTAAAACTGTCCCAAAGGCAGTTCTCAATCTTAAATATCCATTATAAAGATTTGTTTCAAAAATTGAAATTTTTACAAAAAGGAATTTAAAGCTAAATTTCGTAAATGGCAAAAAGTTAAGAAAATGGATAAGATTTATAATCAAGCCAAGGTTTTGAGGAAACCTAACATTTTATTAAGAACCTAGCCAAGAGATTATCCAACGTAATCTCTTAAAAGAAATAATTAAAGAATAATTATTCCCAAGCAGTTATATGGCTATTTAGTGACCAAATCAGATATCTGGTATTAGGGGACATACAACTAGTATTTCATCGGCATGTTGGTTAGGACACCAACATTGCATAATAAGAATTAGACTCTTACCTAAGTCCCTATTCAAGCAGGAAAAGGCCTGCAGCTGTGCCAGTAAGAGAACAGCCTCAAGAGGGACACAGTGAGAGAGGTAAGTGCAACTCCGCCTACAGCATGGGCATTTTAAGTTGTAATCTGATATACGAGATTATGTGTGTTATGTGCTATGATTTACTAAATCTAGTAGATAGCATAACTGAGAAATAATTACAAGTTATATTCATGTGACATCATAAAGCATGTTCACAAATAATAAGAACAAGGTCAAGATGACAAATAAGTATAATGGCAAGCGAGCTTGCCTGTGACGTACCGACCCGTCCAAGGTCGGGTAGGACTGTGGATTGAGTTGGAAATGGATTGGCCGCCCCAACCACTCCATAGTTGCGCGCCCGGTACGGTCACTCATGATAAGGGGCCCATAAGCAAGTTAAGGAATTAAAGTATGTTAAGAGAGCATGATAAAATAAGCATAATAAAGCATAATTGAATCATGCATAATTGGAATATGTTATGATAGGCTGTGATAAGTTTATAGTTATTTATGTTGCGGTTAAATAGTTGTACTTGCTGAGCGAAAGCTCACGCCTTATGT
Source organism: Ficus carica (assembly GCA_009761775.1). Taxonomy (NCBI): domain Eukaryota; kingdom Viridiplantae; phylum Streptophyta; class Magnoliopsida; order Rosales; family Moraceae; genus Ficus; species Ficus carica. The sequence continues at coordinate 82,209 of VYVB01000608.1, forward strand.
CTATGCTGTAGGTAAGCAACCTACTGGCGCTTGTTGATACAAAATGGTGGAGTTGGCGGGGGCAACTGTGAAAGAAGGGATAAGCCGCTACGTCTTCCATAACATTAGGCTTAATATTTTATGTTTATATTATTCCAAACAAGTACTTCAGTAGTAGTAAAAAAAAAAAAAAAAAAAAAAAAAAAAAATTTCCACTATATTTGTTAAATAAGTAAGTATGTAAAACAAGTTATGTATGCATGTATGTACGGTAACGGTCCGTGCTAGGCGGGTCGTTACAGAGTTGGTATCAGAGCGGTTCCCTGCTACCTGATATCACAGTTCGCCTGCCATCGCCACTATTATTGTAAGTTAAAGTTAGTTTATGCGTAAATATTTATTATGCGATTTGGAATGTAGATTCGTTGACATGGATCCGGATCACGTTGATGCGGACCGAGAGGCCATATCGTCATTTTATGAGGCACATCCGTTATCTTTTGACGGTACGAGTCGTACGATATCCTTGGGAGCATGGTTATACGACATGGAGCTTATTTTCCGTACCAGCCATATCCCGGGTCGGTTGCAGGTTTCTTTGGGTAGTCGATGCCTGACTGGAGACGCCCGTATTTGGTGGATATCAGTAGGAGAGCCACAGCTACCCAGCCGGACTTGGGCGCATTTTCGCTCACTGATGATTGGACGGTTTGGACCGATACTGGATTACGGGACAGGAGCGCCTCAGCGTGATCCCGACATTTACAGAGATATGTATGACACGCGATACCACAGCTACACACTGGAGTGGCATGCATATCCTCACGAGACCATGGCCCACTACTGCATGAGATTTCAGGAGGCCATGTTGCCCTACGTTTCTCAGGACATGACCCACCCGGTATTGGAGGCGTTGACGATTTTGCAGAACGGCTTACCTAGCCGTATTCGCCAGCATGTTCCTTTTCCCTCACCCAGGATGACCGTAGAGTACATGATAGAGGAGATTTTGCGGGCTGAGGTACGCGCTAATACCGAGCCGACAGGGGCCGCTGAGGGTGATCATCAGGCACCCGTAGACGACGCTGGTATAGGGGAGCCATTATACGAGGTAGGACCAGCACCCCCAGAGGAGCCGATCCCTGCAGTTCCAGAGCAGGAGGTGCCAGCACATGAGGCCGGGGAGCAGGAGGATGCTGAGGGTGACCCTGAGGCCGGCGACCAGGAGGAGGACGATATTATGGTTATACCCGGAGATCCACCAGCCGATCCCATTATCATCGATATTTCTAGTGACGAGGAGGATGATATTGAGGAGATGCCAGCTGACCCGCCAGCAGATCCCATTGCCATCGACATATCCAGTGATGAGGAGGGCGACGACGAGGATATGGAGCCGGCGCCCTGAGCTAGAGCAGGCAGGATGGGTTGAGGACCAGGAGGATCTCGCTGACGACCCAGAGGAGATTCTTTTCGACGACGGAGATTGGGAGACCGACTCCGACGCAGCTGCCTAGAGGACGATAGAGATCGTTATTTTGATTGACCATGTACATTTATTTTGACCTTAGTACTGACATGTACTTGCTTATTTCTTTTTTTTTGGATGATAGGCATGTACTGATGGAAAGTGGTAGTCACTTCCATCGCCATTCTTTTTGACTATGTATATTGGTGAAGTGTTAGACACTCCCATTACTATTTTGTCCATGTATATAAGAATATTACGAAACAGATATGTATTTACAGTACTGTAAGAATGATGTACTTATTGTAAATATACAAGAAACAGTTCAGATATCATGTTACATTATCATGAAAATCATGTTATGATACGATACGTTATGATCATGTAAGTCATGCTACGATATGAATATGATGAGAATGATTATGTTATAATCCGATATATTATGATACGATGTATGATGAAAGAAAGGATATTACTAGTTCGATAATATCTTTTCTCATGATTTAATAGGAAAGAAAAGATGGTACGCCCTCGCAGAACAATGCCTGTGAACCAGAATCCACCTGCACCGGATCTAGCAACTGTTGTAGCAAATTTGCAACGACAGTTACTTGAACAGCAGCAGGAGACAAATAGACTCCGGGAGCAGTTAGCTCAGATCAATCAGAGACCTCAGGCTAACGAGGTTCCTCCTCAAAATGTCAGAGTACCTCCAGCAGTACCTCCGGTACCTGATGTTCAACCAGAGGTTCAGCCAGAGGTTCCAATAGCACCCGTTGGAGTACAAGTGAATTTACCTCCAGTACGGGAAGATTTGCTTTATGAAAGGTTTAGACGGATGAAAGCACCGGAATTCGAGGGACCCACAGATCCGATTGCCGCTGACAATTGGTTGATTGACATCCAAGTTATTTTGGATTTTATGCGACTGACAGAGCAGGAAAAAGTCCTCTGTGCTTCCTTCGCTCTCAAGAAAGACGCTAGACACTGGTGGAGGACTGTCCAGATGCGTCGTGATGTTACGACCATGAGTTGGCAAGATTTCGTGTCGGAGTTTCGAACGATGTATTTTAACAGAGAAATCCTGGCAGCCCAGCAGGATGAATTTACGAGTTTGAGACAGGGAACGATGACGGTAATGAAGGCTATTAATAAGTTTGAACAGTTAGCCCGGTTATGCCCGGAGTTGGTGCCAGGTGAAACAGAAAAAGTTAGATTGATGATGAAGATGTTTCGATCAGATATCGCCAAGCAAGTCAGTACTGGTGATAGTCCACCTACTCGGGTATCTGATTGTATTAGTCGAGCTATAAGAGCAGAGTATTGGATTAACCGAGATAAAGAAGAACGGGCTCAGTTCTTTAAGGCAAAGAAGGAAGAAAAGGCCATGGGGAAGCAGACACAACCCCGTCAGAATTTTGAAATGAACCAGAAAGGTCAACCCCGCAATTTTGCTCAAGGCTCTAAGCAATTCGGAAGGAATAAACGAAAGGAAAACTCTTCTGGCCAGGGTCAGCCAAGAAACTACCCTCAGAAAAAGATTGCTCGTGGAAATGAGGGCAATAATAATAGTTACCCCGTGTGTACCAAATGCGGGAGAAAACACCCAGGAATATGCCGGATGGGATCAAATGCTTGTTACCTCTGTGGCAAGGAGGGCCATTTTGCAAAGAATTGTACTTTGAACACCCAAGGCCAGAATCCTTCATATCCAAGCCGGAACCCCAACAGCCAGTTGCATGCAGTCCAGGCAAAGCTCGAAGGACCCTCAATCACTCAAGGCAGATTAGAGGCTCCTGAACCGCAAGCCAGAATCTATGCCTATACAAAGGGAGATGCAGAAGCTGGGACTTCGCATGTGGTGACAGGTCAGATTTCTATTGCCACCTACGATGCAATTGTCCTATTTGATTCTGGTGCCACCCACTCGTTTATATCTTTGGAATTTGCTCAGAAGATAGGAAGATGTGTGGATAGTCTAGAACAACCTTTTAAAACATCTCTGCCATCCGGAGAAATTTTGTGGTCCAACTTTTGGATACGAAACACATCCGTAGGAATTTGTGGCAGAGAATTATATGTAGATCTCATCGCGATCAAGCTCCAGGATTTCGATGTGATCTTAGGAATGGACTTTTTGAGTAAATACAATGCCAAAATTGACTGTCGGAAGAGGTGCGTGACGTTCAACCCTTACGGCGAAATAGAATTCAACTTCTATGGTCAGTCTCGGAACCCAACAACTCGTTTCGTTTCCGCAATCAGGGCTTGGAAAATGTTAGCTAATGGTTGTCAAGGATATTTAGCTAACATGGTGGACAAGGATCAAGAAATGGAGCGGACACCGGAAGATGTTCCCGTTATTAAGGAATTTGTAGATATTTTACCGAAGGATTTGCCGGGACTTCCGCCAGAAAGAGAAATCTCTTTTGAGATTGAATTGCTGCCTGGAGCTGCACCAATTTCGAAAGCCCCTTATCGTATGGCACCAGCTGAGCTGAGAGAACTTCAAGTGCAGTTACAAGAACTGCTCGACAAAGGATTCATCCGACAAAGTTATTCTCCATGGGGAGCACCCGTTTTGTTCGTCAAGAAGAAGGATGGATCATTTCGAATGTGCATCGATTACCGTGAGCTAAACAAGATTACGATCAAGAATAAGTATCCTCTTCCAAGGATTGACGATCTTTTTGATCAACTCCGAGGAGCAGTCGTGTTCTCAAAAGTCGATCTATGATCAGGGTACCATCAGCTCAGGATTAAGGAGGCAGACATCTCCAAGACAGCTTTTCGTACTAGATATGGGCACTATGAGTTCTTAGTTATGCCCTTTGGATTAACTAACACTCCAGCTGCCTTCATGGATCTTATGAACCGAGTATTCAAGGAATATCTGGACAAATTCGTCATTGTTTTTATCGACGACATCTTGATTTACTCAAGGTCCAAGGAGGAACATGCACAACATCTTAGGATGGTAATGGAAACGTTGAGGAGAAATCAGCTTTATGCTAAGTTCACGAAATGTGAATTTTGGTTGGAGAAAGTTCATTTCTTGGGGCATGTTGTGTCGAAAGAAGGAATTTCTGTAGATCCTTCGAAAGTGGAAGCAGTAAGTTTATGGCCGGTACCCAAAAGTGTTACGGAAATAAGAAGTTTTCTTGGGTTAGCCGGATACTACCGACGGTTCGTCGAGGGATTTTCCAAGATTGCTGCACCACTCACAGCCCTTACCCGAAAAGATAAAAAGTATGAATGGACTCAGAAATGCGAGGAGAATTTCCAAGAGCTTAAGAAAAAGTTGACAAGTGCGCCCGTGTTAATTATCCCTGATGTTGATGCGGGAAATTTTGTAATTTACAGTGATGCTTCCAAGAACGGATTAGGAGCTGTCCTGATGCAAAATGGGAAGGTGGTAGCCTATGCGTCAAGACAATTAAAGAATCATGAACGGAATTACCCTACGCATGATCTGGAGTTAGCAGCAGTAGTTTTCGCACTGAAGATCTGGAGACATTATTTGTATGGAAACAAATGCGAAATCTACACTGACCACCAGAGTCTCAAATATATTTTCACTCAGAAAGAGCTCAACATGAGACAGCGTAGATGGCTGGAACTAGTGAAGGACTACGATTGCGAGATCCTTTATCACCCTGGAAAGGCAAACAGGGTAGCAGATGCTTTAAGTAGGAAATCCTCGGGCATGTTAATGTCTATCGAAGCGTTTCCAAAGCCACTACAAAAGGAGATTTCTGAGTTCAACCTGGAAATGATCACGGGAAAATTATCTTCTCTGACTCTTCAATCTGAATTGTTAGAATCCATCAAGACGCATCAAGGAAAAGATTCATTTTTGCTTAAGGCACAACTTTTTAGCGGAAAAAACAAGGAGTTCGAGACCTCTGCTGATGGCACTATCTACTTCAAGGAAAGGATCTGTGTTCCCGACTTTGAATTTCTGAAGGATCAGATCATGTCAGAAGCACATAAAACGCCATACTCAGTACATCCAGGAGCTTCCAAGATGTACAAGGATCTTCGAGAGAACTTTTGGTGGCCTAAAATGAAGAACGAAGTAGCAGAATACGTGTCAAAATGCCTAACTTGCCAGAAAGTTAAGGCTGAACACCGACATCCTGGAGGAGAATTACAGAAAATAGAGTTCCCTGAATGGAAATGGGAACAAACTACTATGGATTTTGTAGTTGGATTACCCAGGACAGTGAGTGGAAATGACACAATTTGGGTTGTGGTGGATAGATTGACCAAATCAGCCCACTTCATTGCAATTAAAGCCACCTTTTCAGTGGAAAATTGGCCGAAGTCTACGTATCGCAGATTGTTAGGCTGCATGGAGTACCAAAATCCATTATTTCAGATCGTGACGGGCGTTTCACCTCTCGATTTTGGACCAGTGTTCATAATGCCATGGGGTCAAAACTGAAGTTTAGTACAGCTTTTCACCCCCAAACTGACGGCCAGTCCGAACGAACAATCCAAACATTGGAAGATATGCTGAGATCATGTGTTCTGGATTTCAAAGGAAACTGGGATCAGAAGTTGCCATTGATCGAATTTTCTTACAACAACAGTTTTCACGCTTCGATTGGTATGGCACCATTTGAAGCCCTTTATGGAAGGAAATGTCGATCTCCTATCCACTGGCAGGAAGTTGGACAGAAGCAGCTGCAAACAACAGACTTCATCAAGAAAACTTCTGAAGATATCAAGAAGATCAAGCAGAGACTCGACATAGCTTTCAGCAGACAGAAAAGTTATGCCGATAAACGTAGAAGGCCCTTGGAGTTTCAAGTTGGAAATGCCGTGTTCATTAAGATTGCTCCTATGAAAGGGGTAATGAGATTTGGCAAAAAGGGAAAGTTGAGTCCGAGATATACAGGACCATTTGAGATCCTTGAAAGGATTGGGAAAGTAGCTTACAGGCTTGCCTTGCCACCAGAATTAGCTGCGATGCATGATGTATTTCATGTTTCAATGTTAAAAAAGTATGTACCAGATCCGTCGCATGTGCTTAGTCAAGAACCAGTGGAAGTCCGAACGGATTTGACATATGAAGAAAAGCCAGTTCGAATTCTGGATCGAGAAGAGAAGGTCCTAAGAAATAAAACCATTCCCCTGGTCAAAGTATTATGGCGCAACCACAAGGTTGAAGAAGCAACCTGGGAATTGGAAGAGGAGATGAGAAAGAACTACCCCCGATTTATTCTAATTTTTCGAGGACGAAAATTTTTAAGGGAGGTAGATTGTAATAACTAAATTTTTACGACCTTACATTCTCTTGTAAAGAAACTTGAGTTATGTTCTAAAGGTATTTATGAAAAACCTGAGACAAGGTTTTTATTATAAGATCCCACGATATTATGAGAATTAACAAAATGATTGCTTAACTAAGTAAGTATCATTTTAAGAAAAAGGGATAGAAAAATTTCACGTTTGCATGGCCTTGCATGGTGGTCAAAGTTTGACCTAAAAAGTCAAAGTTGACCCAAAAAGTCAAGGGTTGACCAGAAAAGTCAACCATATGATGATACTGTTTTATGGACGAGCAGTATGGAAAATATACTGCGAAAACCCATTTTTTCAGACAAGATGATAAGATTAAGATTTATTATCACCCTAGAAAAATCAAGCACATAAATTAGGGTATCTTGGGTCAAAGAGCTTCAAATTTTAAGAAAAATTTTATACAGTCAAATTTTACACAGATAAATTTTGGACTGCAGTTTAGTGACAAAATACTGTTATTAATAAGTTAACAGTATTAAAAATATCTGTGTTAGCATGAATATGGACTGTTTATTAAGGAAATAGCCAAACAAGTCCTAAAGGTGATTACATCACCTACTTTTTGAATTATGACCTCATTAAGGAATTAATAAAAATTTGGAAAGAATTTTTGGGCTCTAGAATGCTCCATTGGCCGGCCACCTCATGGGGTTATCACCCAAATATTAAAAATTTTGGGGTAAATTTCACAAATAAGCAAAGTTCTTCAACCCCTATAAATACCCCTTGAACCTATTCATTTTATTCAAAAATTTGGGGAGGTCTTGCCAATTTTCTTCTTGAAAATCAGCAGCCAAGGAAGAGAGAAAGAGGAAGGAAAATCAGAAATTTTTCTTGGGGCTTTTGTTCCTAAGGGTTCGGTTTTGCTCTAGGAAAAAAAAAATCAAGGGAAGCTTAGAAAATTTTTAGGTCTTTTGGGGTGTGAAGCCGAGGGAGAAAGGGAGAAAGGAAAGCTGAAATTTTGGGGCCAAACTTTGGTGAAGAGTCGGCTTGGAGAGGAGCAACCAAGGAAACCAACAAAAAAATTTTTGGGTGCCATTTTGGTGGTGTGGCCGTGAGTCAAGCAAGCTAGGGGGAAGGAAGGAATTTTGTGACCAAATTTGACTTTGGTCTAAGGTAAAACTCTATAAGCCCTAACTCTCTTAATTGAGTTCAAATTTAAGGTAAAAAGATGATTCAATTTGGTTGTAAGGACATAAGTCCATTTCCCCATTTATGCCCTAAGTTAGTAGTATGTGCTTGATTTGTAGATCTAAGGGTGTATGGTTCAATTTTTGCATGATTTGTGTTTATTTATGGTTGATTTTCATGCTTGAATGCTTAGGGTTGTGTATCCCCTGATTTGGTCAGAAAATCTGCCCTAGGGCAGTGGTTGAAGCATGTTGATTTAAGAAGCAAAGTTAGGGTTAATGCAAACATAGGCTTAAGGCTTTCGAATTTGGTTTGTACGGATTCAATTGGACAATTTAATGGTTCATGCAGGACGTTAGAAACGCTGTGTGTTTGCCCTATAGGCTCCCGAAGTGTTCGGTTGAGGTAGATTTCACGAAATAGGACGTAAACCGGTTTAAGCAACCGAAACTGCCAAATTCGGACTCAAACTGGCCAGTTTCGGGAAAATAAGAATTTGAGGGTCTTAGAGGCCGAATTGGGTAAATCTTAAAACACAAAAGTTGTTCGGAACAATTTTTCCTAGAGGACAACACGGGCAGAATTTAAAAATGAGGCTCCAATGGTCTCAGTTTTTACAAAAACCCGTGGCTGATCTGCTCAGACCCAGTTTTCAGGATCAGCCAGCTTCAAACAAAAACTGACACAAATTTAGGCAGAACTGAATTTTTTGTAAAACACGAAAGTTTTTAGCATTTTTCGAGAACTACAACTTTGGTGAAGACAAGTTTTTCAAATTCCAAATGGATTTATAAACTGGTATTGTTTTATGAAGAGTGTGCAGGGAACCGAAAATTCCTGCACATGAGTTTACAAACAGTTTTCGAAAAAAAACAGTATTTTTGCTTAAAACTGTCCCAAAGGCAGTTCTCAATCTTAAATATCCATTATAAAGATTTGTTTCAAAAATTGAAATTTTTACAAAAAGGAATTTAAAGCTAAATTTCGTAAATGGCAAAAAGTTAAGAAAATGGATAAGATTTATAATCAAGCCAAGGTTTTGAGGAAACCTAACATTTTATTAAGAACCTAGCCAAGAGATTATCCAACGTAATCTCTTAAAGAAATAATTAAAGAATAATTATTCCCAAGCAGTTATATGGCTATTTAGTGACCAAATCAGATATCTGGTATTAGGGGACATACAACTAGTATTTCATCGGCATGTTGGTTAGGACACCAACATTGCATAATAAGAATTAGACTCTTACCTAAGTCCCTATTCAAGCAGGAAAAGGCCTGCAGCTGTGCCAGTAAGAGAACAGCCTCAAGAGGGACACAGTGAGAGAGGTAAGTGCAACTCCGCCTACAGCATGGGCATTTTAAGTTGTAATCTGATATACGAGATTATGTGTGTTATGTGCTATGATTTACTAAATCTAGTAGATAGCATAACTGAGAAATAATTACAAGTTATATTCATGTGACATCATAAAGCATGTTCACAAATAATAAGAACAAGGTCAAGATGACAAATAAGTATAATGGCAAGCGAGCTTGCCTGTGACGTACCGACCCGTCCAAGGTCGGGTAGGACTGTGGATTGAGTTGGAAATGGATTGACCGCCCCAACCACTCCATAGTTGCGCGCCCGGTACGGTCACTCATGATAAGGGGCCCATAAGCAAGTTAAGGAATTAAAGTATGTTAAGAGAGCATGATAAAATAAGCATAATAAAGCATAATTGAATCATGCATAATTGGAATATGTTATGATAGGCTGTGATAAGTTTATAGTTATTTATGTTGCGGTTAAATAGTTGTACTTGCTGAGCGAAAGCTCACGCCTTATGTCTATGCTGTAGGTAAGCAACCTACTGGCGCTTGTTGATACAAAATGGTGGAGTTGGCGGGGGCAACTGTGAAAGAAGGGATAAGCCGCTACGTCTTCCATAACATTAGGCTTAATATTTTATGTTATATTATTCCAAACAAGTACTTCAGTAGTAGTAAAAAAAAAAAAAAAAAAAAAAAATTTCCACTATATTTGTTAAATAAGTAAGTATGTAAAACAAGTTATGTATGCATGTATGTACGGTAACGGTCCGTGCTAGGCGGGTCGTTACACTTTCATGCTTGATGCTTAGGGTTGTATGTCCCCTAGTTTGGTCCGAAAATCTGCCCTTAGGCAGTGCTTGAAGCATGCTAGTTTAGGGAACAAGTTTGATGCTTGTATGTAATGTATGCAAAAAGTTAGGGTCAATGCAAACCTAGGCTTAGAGCTTTTGGATTTGGTTTGCATGGATCCAATTGGACAGTTTATGGGTTCATGTGGGACGTTAGAAGCGCTGTGTGTTTGCCATATAGGCTCCCGAAGTGATCGGTCGAGGTAGATTTCACGAAATAGGACGTAAACCGGACTTAACAACCAAAACTGCCAATTCGGATTCGAAACTGGTCAGTTTCGGGAAAGTAAAAATTAGAGGCCCTTAGAGGATGAATTGGGTAATTTGTAAAACACGAAAGTTGCTCGGAACGATTTTTCCTAGAAGACAGCGCGGGCAGAATTCAAAAATGAGGCTCCAATGGTCTCCGTTTTTACAAAAATCCGTGGGCTGATCTGCCCAGACCTAGTTTTTCAGGATCAGCCAGTTTCAAACAAAAACTGACGCAAATATAAGCAGAACTGGATTTTTCGTAAAACACAAAAGTTTTAGCATTTTTCGAGAGCTACAACTTTTGTGAAGACAAGTTTTTCAAATTCCAAATGGATTTATAAACTGGTATTGTTTTATGAAAAGTGTACAGGGAACCGAAAAATTCCTGCACATAAAGTTTTACAAACAGTTTTCGAAAAAAACTGTATTTTTGCTTAAAAACTGTCCCAAAGGCAGTTCCCAATCTTAAACGACCTTTATAAAGATTTGTTTTTGGAGATTTGAAATGGTTACAAAAATATTAAAAGGATTTAAAGTTAAATCTTTCAAAAAAAGACAAAAAGGATAAGAAAATAGAGTTTCTTAAAATAAAATCTGTAATTAAGCCGATTACGAACAATAACCAAGAATAATACCTGAGTTACCGGGCTTAGCCCCAAAGCCTAAGTTTTTTTAAGAACCCAGCAATTTGTCAAAGATTTAGCCTAAGGGATTATCCAACGTAATCTCTTAAGAAATAAGCAAAGAATGATTACTCCCAAACGATAAGATGACTTTTTGTGACCAAATCAAATATCAAGTATCGGGGACATACAACTAGAAATTCGTAGGCATGTTGGTTAGGACACCAACACTGCACAATGAGAATTAGACTCTTACCTATGTCCCTATTCAAGCAGGAGAGGACCTGCAGCTGTGCCCAGTAAGAGAACATCATCAAGGGGAACATAGTAAGAAAGGTAAGTGCAACTCCGCCTACAGCATAGGCATTTTTGGTTGTAACATGATGTATGATGCAATGTGCTATGATTTGAAATATCAAATAGATGGCATGACTAATATATGATTACAAGTTATATTCATGTGACATCATGAAGCATGTTCACAATTAATAAGAATAAGGTCAAGATGACAAAATAAGTATGATGGCAAGCGAGCTTGCCTGTGACGTGCCGACCCGTCCAAGGTCGGGTAGGACTGTGGATTGAGTTGGAAATGGATTGGCCGCCCCAACCACTCCACAGTTGCGCGCCCGGTACGGTCACTCATGATAAGGGGCCCATAAGCAAGTTAAGAAATGAAAGTATGTTAAGAAAGCATGATAAAATAAGCATAATATAGCATAATTGGATCATGCATGATTAGAACATGTAGGACATGTTATGCTAAGTTTATAATTGTTTGTATTGCGGGTAAAATAGTTGTACTTGCTGAGCGAAAGCTCACGCCTTATGTCTATGCTGTAGGTAAGCAACCTACTGGCGCTTTTTGATACAAATGGTGGAGCTGGCGGGGGCAACTGTGAAAGAAGGGATAAGCCGCTACGTCTTCCGTAAATTTATACTTAATATTTTAGTTTGTATTATTCCAAACAAGTACTCCAGTAGTAGAAAAAAAAAAATTTTCCACTATATTTGTTAAATAAATAAGTATGTAAAACAAGTTAAGTATGTACGTATGTACGGTAACGGTCCGTGCTAGGCGGGTCGTTACAGTTGGAGCCTCATTTTGGAAAACTTCTCACGTATCCCCCTAGGAAAAACCCTTCTCTACAACTTTCATGTTTTAAGTTTTTCCAAATTCGGCTTCTAAAGGCCTCTGCTTTTCCAGAAACTGACCAGTTTTCACCCGAAAATGGTAGTTTTTTTTTTTTAATTTGTTTTACGTCCTAATACGCGCACACTACCTCAACCGACCGCATCGGGAGCCTAAAATCAGTCATGCAACGTCTTTCTAACGTAAATTTTCTTTAAACACATTACCAATTAAGCCCATGCAAATTATTGCTTAAATTACACCAATTATGGTTTGCTTGACTTTAGGTTGCACAATTTGTTCATAACAATATCTCTAGCAACCTAACATACACATATTCATCATGCTTAGCATACTGTAGGGACAAAAAGCATATCATTCATCAACCAAGCATTACTTAACTAGTCATGCAAACATAATCATGGAATCATGCAAACTTATAAACAAAACCAAACCACCCATACTTAAACCAAGCACATACCCTAATTCTAGCATAGGCCAAACTTAAAGTGAGCTTATGCTCTTACAACTTGTGGGAAATACACTTAAATCTCTCAATTAAGACTTGAATTGAGAAGCTTAGGGTTTTAAAGGGAGTTACCTCAATTTGGTTCAAGGGTTTTGGCTAGGCTTCCTCCTTTCCCTTATCTCCACCAAACCGGCCTCCTTGGCTTGTTTGGCTCCAAATTTTTTCTCCACCACCCTTGCTCTAGAATCCGACCACCCTATCACACAAAATCCGGCCAACACCCACCTTTTTTTCTCCTCCCTTTCTCTTCCACCCACAACCGGCCTTGAGACCAAAAATGGGTCTCCAAATTTTTTTCAAATTTTTGTTGGTTTCACTCTAGAGATCCGGCTATCCTAACACAAAAATCACTCTTGGTTTGCAAATTTTCTTCCTTTCTTTCTCCTTGAATCCGGATTTTGAGAGAGAAATTTGACAAAGTTTTTGGCTAGATTTTCTAATTTTTGTGAATAGTTGCTCACCTATTTATAGGTGAAGAGAAACTTTTTGAAATTGCTAATTGGTCCCCAAAGAAACAAAATTTTGCCCAAATGGGGTCTTAGGTGGCCGGCCACTAGGTGGTTCTAGAGCCAAGATTTTTTTCCAATTTTTGCTTAATTCCATAATGATGTCAGAAATCAAAAGGTGGGTGATGTAATCACCCTTGGGGCTTGTTTGGTTATTTCCTTGATAAACAGTCCAAATTCATGCTAACACAGACATTTTCAATACTGTTAGTTACTAATAACAGTATCTTGACACAAAACTGCAGTCCAAAATTTATCTGTGTAAAATTTGACTGTATAAAATTTTTCTTATAATTTGAAGCCCTTAGGCTCATGATACCCTGATTTATGTGCTTGATTTTTCTATGGTAATTTTAGATCTTAATCTTGACATCTTGTCTGTAAAAATGGTTTTTTCACAGTATATTTCCCATACTGCTTGTCATATAACAGTATCATCATATGGTTGACTTTTCTAGTCAACCTTTGACTTTTGGTCGACTTTGACTTTTAGGTCAAACTTTGACCACCATGCTATACCATGCAATCATGAAGTTTTCTACTCCTTTTTACTCAAAAGGTCACCATTTGATTAAGCAATCATTTTTAAGTCTCGTAATATTATGAGAACTTATACATATTTGATAAAAAAAAAAAAAAAAAACCCTAATCAATCTTTTCATGAATACCTTCATAACACAGCGTAAGTTTCTTTACAAGAAATCATAATGTCATAAAAATTTAGTTATTACAATCTACCCCCCTTAAAAAAAAATTTCGTCCTCGAAAATTAGAACAAATCGGGGTAGTTCTTTCTCATCTTATCTTCCAATTCCCAGGTTGCATTCTTCAACCTTGTGGTTTCGCCATAATACTTTAACCATGGGAATGGTTTTATTTCTCAGGACCTTCTCTTCCCGATCCAGAATTCGAACTGGCTTTTCTTCGTATGTCAAGTCCGTTTGAACTTCCACCGGTTCTTGACTAAGCACATGCGACGGATCTGGTACATACTTCTTTAGCATGGAGACATGAAAAACATCGTGCATCGCAGCTAATTCTGGCGGTAAAGCAAGTCTGTAAGCTACTTTCCCAATCCTTTCAAGGATTTCAAATGGTTCTGTATATCTTGGACTGAGCTTTCCTTTTCTGTCAAATCTCATTACTCCTTTCATAGGAGCAATCTTAATGAATACGGCATCTCCAACTTTGAATTCCAAGGGTCTTCTACGCTTGTCGGCATAACTTTTCTGTCTGCTAAAAGCTATGTCGAGCCTCTGCTTAATCTTCTTGATATCTTCAGAGGTCTTCTTGATGAAGTCTGTTGTTTGCAGCTGTTTCTGTCCGACTTCTTGCCAGTGGATGGGAGATCGACATTTCCTTCCATATAAAGCTTCAAATGGAGGCATACCAATCGAAGCGTGATAACTGTTGTTGTAAGAAAACTCGATCAACGGCAGCTTTTGATCCCAATTCCCTTTGAAATCCAGAACACATGATCTCAGCATATCCTCCATTGTCTGGATGGTTCGTTCCGACTGACCATCAGTTTGGGGGTGAAAAGCCGTACTGAACTTTAGTTTTGACCCCATGGCATTGTGGACACTGGTCCAAAATCGAGAGGTGAAACGTCCATCACGATCCAATATGATCGATTTTGGCACTCCATGCACCCTAACTATCTGAGATACGTAGACTTCAGCCAATTTTTCCACTGAAAAGGTGGCTTTAATCGCAATGAAGTGGGCTGATTTGATCAATCTATCCACCACAACCCAAATTGTGTCATTTCCACTCGCCGTCCTGGGTAATCCTACTACAAAATCCATGGTAATTTGCTCCCATTTCCATTCAGGAAGCTCTATTTTCTACAATTCTCCTCCAGGATGTCGGTGTTCAGCCTTAACTTTCTGACAAGTTAGGCATTTTGACACGTACTCTGCTACTTCGTTCTTCATTTTTGGCCACCAAAAGTTCTCTCGGAGATCTTTGTACATCTTAGAAGCTCCCGGATGTACGGAGTATGGCGTCTTATGTGCTTCTGACATTATCTGATCCTTCAAAAATTCAAAGTCGGGAACACAGATCCTTTCCTTGAAATAAATAGCGCCATCAGCAGAGGTCTTAAACTCTTTGTTCTTTCCGCCAAAAAGTTGTGCCTTTAGCAAAAACGAATCTTTTCCTTGATGCGCCTTGATGGATTCCAATAGATCGAACCGAAGAGTCAGAGAAGATAGTTTCCCCGTGATCATTTTCAGGTTGAACTCAAAAATCTCCTTTTGTAGTGGCTTAGGAAATGCTTCGATAGACATTAGCATGCCCATGGATTTCCTACTTAAAGCATCCGCTACCCTGTTTGCCTTTCCAGGGTGATAAAGGATCTCGCAGTCGTAGTCCTTTACAAGTTCCAGCCATCTACACTGTCTCATGTTAAGCTCCTTCTGAGTGAAAATATATTTGAGGCTTTGGTGGTCAGTGTAGATTTCGCATTTGTTTCCATACAAATAGTGTCTCCAGATTTTGAGTGCGAAAACTACCGCTGCCAGTTCCAAATCATGCGTGGGATAATTCTGCTCATGATTCTTCAATTGTCGTGATGCATAGGCGACTATCTTCCCATTTTGCATTAAAACAGATCCTAATCCGCTTCTAGAGGCGTCACTGTAAATTACAAAATTTCCTGCGTCCACATCAGGAATTATTAACACGGGCGCACTTGTCAGCTTTTTCTTAAGCTCTTGGAAGTTTTCCTCACACTTCTGGGTCCATTCATACTTTTTATCCTTTCGAGTAAGAGCTGTGAGTGGTGCAGCGATCTTGGAAAATCCCTCGACGAATCGTCGGTAATATCCGGCTAACCCAAGAAAACTTCTTATTTCCGTAACACTCCTGGGTGTCGGCCATGAACTGACCGCTTCCACCTTTGCAGGATCTACAGAAATTCCCTCTTTCGACACAACATACCCCAAGAAATGAACTTTCTTCAACCAAAATTCACATTTTGTGAACTTTGCATAAAGCTGATTCCGCCTCAATGTTTCCATTACCAACTTAAGATGATGCGTATGTTCTTCCTTGGATCTTGAATAAATCAGAATGTCGTCAATAAAGACAATGACGAATTTGTCCAGATATTCCTTGAATACTCGATTCATAAGATCCATAAAGGCAGCTGGGGCGTTGGTTAACCCAAAGGGCATAACCAAGAACTCATAGTGTCCATATCGTGTTCGAAAAGCTGTCTTGGAGATATCCGCCTCCCTAATCCTGAGCTGGTGATATCCTGATCGTAGATCGACTTTTGAGAACACAACTGCTCCTCGGAGTTGATCGAAAAGATCGTCAATCCTCGGAAGAGGATACTTATTCTTGATTGTAATCTTGTTCAGTTCACGGTAATCGATGCACATTCGTAATGATCCATTCTTTTTCTTGACTAACAAAACGGGCGCTCCCCACAGAGAGTAACTTTGTCGGATGAATCCTTTGTCGAGCAGTTCTTGTAACTGCACTTGAAGCTCTCTAAGCTCAGCTGGTGCCATACGGTAGGGTGCTTTCGATATTGGTGCAACTCCAGGTAGCAACTCAATCTCAAAAGAATTTCTCTTTCTGGCGGAAGTCCCGGCAAATCCTTCGGAAAAATATCTATAAATTCCTTTATAACAGGAACATCTTCCGGTGTTAGCTCCATTTCTTGATCCTTGTCCACCATGTTAGCTAAATATCCTTGACAACCATTAGCTAATATTTTTCAAAGCCCTTATTGCCGAAACGAATCGAGTTGTTGGGCTCCGAGATCGACCATAGAAGTTGAACTCTTCTTCGCCGTAAGGATTGAACGTCACGCACCTCTTTCGGCAGTCAATCTTAGCATTGTATTTACTTAAAAAGTCCATTCCTAAGATCACATCGAAATCCTGAAGCTTGATTGCGATGAGATCTACATATAATTTTCTGCCACAAATATCTACGGAGGTGTTTTGTATCCAAAAATTGGACCACAAAATTTCTCCGGATGGCAGCGAGGTTTTGAACGGTTGTTCAAGATTATCTACACCTTTTCCTATCTTCTGAGCGAACTCCAATGATATGAACGAGTGGGTGACACCAGAGTCAAATAAGACAATTGCGTCATAGGTGGCGATAGAAATCTGACCTGTCACCACATGCGAAGTCCCGGCTTCTGCATCTCCCTTGGTATAGGCGTAGATTCTGGCTTGAGGTTCAGGAGCCTCTAATCTGCCTTGAGTGATCGAGGGTCCTTCCAGTTTTGCTTGGACTACATGCAACTGACTATTGGTGTTCCGACTTGGATAGGAAGGATTCTGGCCTTGGGTGTTCAAAGTGCAGTTTTTGGTAAAATGACCCTCCTTGCCACAAAGGTAGCAAGCATTTGTTCCCATTCGGCATACTCCTGGGTGTTTCCTTCCGCACTTGGCACACACGGGGTAGCTATTGCCATTACCCTCATTTCCACGAATAATCTTCTTCTGAGGGTAGTTTCTTTGTTGACCCTGGCCAGTAGAGTTTTCTTTTCGTTTATTTCTCCCAAACTGCTTAGAGCCTTGAGCAAAACTGCGGGGCTGACCTTTCGGGTTCGTTTCAAAATTCTGACGAGGTTGCGTCTGCTTCCCCATGGCCTTTTCTTCCTTCTTCGCCTTAAAAATTTGAGCCCGTTCTTCCTTGTCCCGGTTAATCCAGTACTTTGCTCTTATGGCTCAACTTATACAATCGGACACTAGAGTAGGTGGACTACTACCAGCACTGACTTGCTTGGTGATATCTGACCGAAACATCTTCATCATCAGTCTGACTTTTTCTGTTTCATTTGGCACTAGTTCTGGGCACAACCGGGCTAACTGCTCAAATTTATTGATAGCCTCCATTACCGTCATCGTTCCTTGTCTTAAACTAGTAAACTCGTCCTGCTGGGCTGCATGGATTTCTCTGTTGAAGTACATAGTTCGGAACTCTGACACAAAGTCCTGCCAGCTCATGGTCATAACGTCGCGACGCATCTGGACAGTCATCCACCAGTGTCTAGCGTCTTTCTTGAGGGCGAAGGAAGCACAGAGGACTTTTTCCTGCTCTGTCAATCGCATGAAATCCAAAATAACTTGGATGTCAATCAACCAATTGTCAGCGGCGATAGGATCTGTTGGTCTCTCGAATTCCGGCGCTTTCATCCGCCTAAATCTCTCATAAAGCAGATCTTCCCGTACTGGAGGTAAGTTCGCTTATACTCCAACGGGTGCTACCGGAGCCTCTGGCTGAACCTCTGGTTGAATGTCAGGTACCGGAGGTACTACTGGAGGCACTCTGTTATTCTGAGGGGGGACCTCGTTAGCCTGAGGTCTCTGGTTGATTTGAGCTAACTGCTCCCGGAGTCTATTTGTTTCCTGCTGCTGCTCAAGTAACTACCGTTGCAGATTTGCTATAACAGTTGCTAGATCCGGTGCAGGTGGATTCTGCTTCACAGGCATCGTTTTGCGAGGATGTACCATCTTCTATTTCCTATTAAATCATAAGAAAAGATATTATTGAACTAATAATATCCTTTCTTTCTTTATATAATTACATGTCATATTGTAGTACGTCGGATCATAACATAGTCATACTTATCATACTCATATCATAACATGGCTTACATAATCATAACGTATCATAACATGACTTTCGTGATTATAACATAACATGGTATTCGAACTGTTTCTTTGTATATTTACAAAAAGTACGTTATATTTACAAGAATATTAGATACAAGATTTGTTACATCATACTATACATAGCAAAATTGTGATGGAAGTGTCTACCACTTTACCATCATACATGTGTACAGGCCTATCGTCAAAAAGGAATAAGCTAATACATCCGGTCATAAAGTCAAAAAGTACAAACATATCGTCAAACTAGGTCTAATCTATATACTCCTCGGTAATCACGGAAATGTCAGAGTCGGCCTCCCAATCTCCGTTCTAAAGCGGGATCTCCTCCGGATCGTCCTCAAAATCTTCTTCTTCTTCTTCTAGCCAGCCTGCGTGCTGAAGCTCTGGATCCTCTTCATCTTCTTGTTCCGGCTTATGTTCTTCATCGTCGATCGGGATGTTGATAACCGGGGGATCCTCGGGTTGATCTTCCGGGGCAATGAAAAAGTCGTCAACATCTTGATCATCAGCGTCCACCCCCACCTCAGCCTCCTGGTCTGGTATCGCCTGTAATGGAAGGGCAGGAATCGGATCCTCGGGTAAAACCGGACCCGGCTCGTAAATCGGCTCAGCCATCCCAGCATCATCGACTGGTGCCTGCTGGTCTCCAGCAACTGCATCTGCCTGTACTGCCTGAGCAGCGATCTCGGCCTTCATGATGTTATCATCATGTGTGCTAACCGTCATACCTCGCATAGGATCGAGAACGAATCGGCGAATATGGGGTGGCAATTCGTTTCGGAGTATCACAAGCGTCTGCAGCTCCGGACTGTCTATATCCTGAGGAATATAAGGCAACATGGCCTCCTGAAACCTCTGGCAATAATGTGCCATGGACTCCTGCGGGTAGGCGTGCCATGTCGCTGAGAAGCTCAAATATCTTGCATGACTCATATCCCGGTAGATCTCGGGATCACGATACGGCTCGGCGGCTCCCTCCTCAGGTACAGGGTAATAACGTTTCTATCATTAGGTCACGAAACTCTGCCCAAGTAAGATTAGGCAATGCTCGCTCACACATCGTCAACCACCACATACGGGCTTCCTCTACCAGGCATCGAGTGGCTAATGAGACCTGTAAACGTGCCTCAATGTGACATAAGTGAAAAATTAGCTCCATATCATGTAACCATGATGTCACTGATGCTGGCCGTCTCGTACCGTCATAAGATAGTGGATGCGCCTCAAAGAACGATGATATTGTCTCTCGATCCGCGTCTACTTGATCCGGATCCATGTCAACGAATCTATATACCAAAATCACATAATAAATATTTACACATAAAATAACTTTAACTTACAATGATAGTGGCGATGGCAGGCGAACTGTGAAATCAAGGTAGCAGGGAACCGCTCTGATACCAACTCTGTAACGACCCGTCTAGCACGGACCGTTACCGTAAATACATATATACATACATGCTTAACTTGTCTTCCATACTTATTTACTTAACAAATATAGCGGATTTTTTTTTTTTTTTTTTTACTACTATGGGAGTACTGTTTGAAATAATTTGAACATAAAATATTGAACTTGAATTAGCAGAAGACGTAGCGGCTTATCCCTTGTTTCACAGTTTGCCCCGCCAAGCTCCACCATCTTGTATCAGAAATCGCCAGTAGGTGGTTTACCTACAGCATAGACATAAGACGTGAGCTTCGCTCAGCAAGTACAACTATATTATCCGCAACACAATCAGTCATAAACTTGGCATAGCATATCATAACATATTCTAATCATGCATGATCCGATTATGCTTTATTATGCTACTTTCTCATTCTTATCATGCTTCCTTAATATATTTTCATTACTTAACTTGCTTATGGGCCCCTTATCATGAGTGTCAGTACCGGGCGCGCACTATGGAGTGATTGGGGCGGCCAACCATTTCCAACCCAAACCATAGTCCAACCCGACCTGACGCGGGTCGGTCCGACACAGGCAAGCTTGCTTGCCATCATGCTTACTTGTTCTTACGTCAACTTGACCTTGTTCTTATTATTTGTGAACATGCTTCATGATGTCACATGAACATAACTTGTAATCATATCTTAGCCATGCAATCTACTTGATACATCAAATCATAGCATATAACATATATCATATCATACAAATAATACAACCAAAAAGCCTATGTTGTAGGCGGAGTTGCACTTACTTTATCTGCTATGTCCGATAATGAGCTGATCCAATTCAGGACACCTCAGCAGGTTAGGTTATTTTCTGCTATAAATAAGGACATAGGTAAGTATTAAAAATGTTGGTAATACAACCAACATTTATATGTCCCTACCCGTAACCATATAATATCTTATATGGTTTCCTTAAGTTACCCTTGAGTTTAAAACTTAACTTGCTCGGTTTAAAACTTAACTTTGGTTTTACAACCCATTTTAATATTTCTTTTTGAAAACTTGATATTCAAATCCCTTTCTTTAGAAAAAATTATAATTCTTGAGTAATATTTGTAAAAATACTTAAGTGTTGGAGACTGCCTTTGGAATAGTCTTCCACTGTCAATTTTTCAATATATGTGCAAAAATATCCTTTCCTGTACTGTTTTTAGAAAATCCTGTGCAGGAATTTTCCTGTTTCCTGCACAGTTTTGAAATCTGTTTTTATTTAAAAATTTTAAATTGAATTTGAGAAAGTTTTCTTCACAAAATTTTATATCTCGAAAAATCCTATAACTTTTGTGTTTTACTCAAAACTTGGTTCGGGCTCTAACCCATTCATTTTCTTAGTTAAACACACCTGGCCGTGCATGGAAACCTGGGCACGGTCAGGCTCGGATTTTTGCTCAATCCGAGGCCGTTGTACCTCATTTGGAAAACTTCTCGTGTAGCCCTCTAGGAAAACCCTTCTCTACAACTTTCATGTTTTAAGTTTTTCTAAATTCGGCCTCTAAAGGCCTCAAAATCTGCTTTCCAGAAACTGACAGTTTTCACCCGAAAATGGCAGTTTTTTTTTTTTTTTTTTTTTTTTAAATTTGTTTTACGTCCTAATACGCGCACACTACCTCAACCGACCGCATCGGGAGCCTAAAATCAGTCATGCAACGTCTTTCTAATGTAAATTTTCTTTTAAACACATTACCAAGTAAGCCCATGCAAATTATTGCCTTAAACTTACACCAATTATGGTTTTGCTTGACTTTAGGTTGCACAATTTGTTCATAACAATATCTCTAGCAACCTAACATACACATATCATCATGCTTAGCATACTGTAGGGACAAAAAGCATATCATCATCAACCAAGCATTACTTAACCTAGTCATGCAAACATAATCATGGAATCATGCAAACTTATAAACAAAACCCAACCACCCATACTTAAACCAAGCACATACCCGAATTCTAGCATAGGCCAAACTTAAAGTGAGCTTATGCTCTTACAACTTGTGGGAAATACACTTAAATTTCTCAATTAAGACTTGAATTGAGAAGCTTAGGGTTTTAAAGGGAGTTACCTCAAATTGGTTCAAGGGTTTTGGCTAGGCTTCCTCCTTTCCCTTGTCTCCACCAAACCGGCCTCCTTGGCTTGTTTGGCTCCAATTTTTTCTCCACCCACCCTTGCTCTAGAATCCGACCACCCTATCACACAAAATCCGGCCAACACCCACCTTTTTTTCTCCTCCCTTTCTCTTCCACCCACAACCGGCCTTGAGGCCAAAATGGGTCTCCAAATTTTTTTCAAATTTTTGTTGGTTTCACTCTAGAGATCCGGCTATCCTAACACAAAAATCACTCTTGGTTTTGCAAATTTTTTTCCTTTCTTTCTCCTTGAATCCGGATTTTGAGAGAGAAATTTGACAAAGTTTTGGCTAGATTTTCTAATTTTTGTGAATAGTTGCTCACCTATTTATAGGTGAAGAGAAACTTTTTGAAATTGCTAATTGGTCCTCAAAGAAACAAAATTTTTGCCCAAATGGGGTCTTAGGTGGCCGGCCACTAGGTGGTTCTAGAGCCAAGATTTTTTTCCAATTTTGCTTAATTCCATAATGATGTCATAAATCAAAAGGTGGGTGATGTAATCACCCTTGGGGCTTGTTTGGTTATTTCCTTGATAAACAATCCAAATTCATGCTAACACAGACATTTCAATACCGTTAGTTACTAATAACAGTATCTTGACACAAAACTGCAGTCCAAAATTTATCTGTGTAAAATTTGACTGTATAAAATTTTTCTTATAATTTGAAGCCCTTAGGCTCATGATACCCTGATTTATGTGCTTGATTTTTCTATGGTGATTTTAGATCTTAATCTTGACATCTTGTCCGTAAAAATGGTTTTTCCGCAGTATATTTCACATACTGCTTGTCATATAACAGTATCATCATATGGTTGACTTTTTCTAGTCACCTTTGACTTTTTGGTTGACTTTGACTTTTAGGTCAAACTTTGACCAGTCATTCATACCATGCAATCATGAAGTTTTTACTCCTTTTTACTCAAAAGGTCACACATTTGATTAAGCAATCATTTTTAAGTCTCGTAATATTATGAGAACTTATACATATTTGATAAAAAAAAAAAAAAAACCTAATCAGTCTTTTCATGAATACCTTCATAACACAGCGAAGTTTCTTTTACAAGAAATCATAATGTCGTAAAAATTTTTAGTTATTACACTACAAATTATACTACTTGTAACGCTAAAAGATAGTGAAATCCTAATTACCAAAAAGAACGTAGCGGCATAATCAGTCTACTTATAGCAAAAATCTCCATATTCTCTATTTTTTACACTCTTTGCTTTTTAATGTTTCGTGATTCTTTACCGCCGTAATAATTCTCAAGGATTATAACCACCTCGGATTTTTTAGGCGAGTTTTATCCGGCAACAATAATATTAACAAGACTAGCTAACTATTGTAGAATTCAAGATACTTTGGTTCTCGTTTCGGTTAAAAGTAGGTTTCCTTAAAAAAGCTAACCATGTGCTCACCGACAACACAAGCCTAATCTCTATATGTATGTGTATATGAGTTGTAATACCCAATTTTTAATATTAGCTTCTATCTTGGTACAAAGAGAATTAAACACAAGTTATTTATTTATTTATCATATTCGAAGGGCATTTAGAAAAGTGATTTCAATTCAGATATTAGTTTAATTGCAAGTATAAGAAAATTGAATATGAATGTTAATGGATACACTTGTTACGATAGCATGTAATTCTAGTGGTCAATTATATACAAGGAGGTTATTCTTAAAAAAGAAAAAAAAATTCATTCTAGATCTCTGTAGATAAATAGATACGGGTGTACCGTATTATCATAATGATTTATTGTTTTAACAGATGAGTAAAAAAAAAAAAAAAAAAAAAAAAAAAAAAAAAGTTGTATAAGCTTATATATATACACACACCAAGTGCTTTTAAAAGCTGTGCATCAGAGCTAGTATTTCTAGCTCTTTTAACTCTCCTTCTGCGCATCTCTACTTCTGTAGTTTGTGGAAGCTCTCTCTCATACACACACACGCACATATATATATATATATATTATATATCTACATATATTCAGAGAGAGGGAGAATCATAAGACCTACCCGTTCCTCGTAGGTGTCATTCAAACTTTTTTTTAATGGATTATGGTATTTATGAAGTGATTAGTTAATTATTATCGTAACTTTCCCTCTATATATATTTGTATATTTGTTTGTATAGTGAATGAATTGAGAAGGCAGAGATTGGTGGCCATAAATAGATTAAGTTTCTCAATTGTGTAATATTCCTACATAGCCTTATCTAGAAACGAGGTTAAGTGATATCCTAAGTTAATTATGGGGTTTATTTTAATATGAATCTGATATAGAGTGACTTCTCTGTGATTAAGAAATTTAGGCTTTTATGTTTT